>JAQFXW010001807.1:0-14126 GCA_034693945.1 Dendrobaena attemsi
CTCCAGACATCATTCCTACTCCTAATATAATTTTTTGAAATCCCCAGGGATCATTGATACCTGGGGTAAAAAAAATAATAATAATAACACATTAACGTGCAATCACTGATATTTTATATTATTCATAATAATATAACTATACTATCTATAATAATAATAATAATAATATTAAGACAATTTTTATAGCGCCGTAGCTCAGCCGAGGCCGAAGAAAAGGGCGCTGTACATGAGTTCCTGTATCGCGCAAACACCTTAAATTACTGTTCGTTGTTGTCTGCAGAGACTGTAACTTACAGTGTTTCTAAGAGGGGGGATGTTGCTGTCGTTGAAATCTACGCTCTACTGGACGATCGGACTCTATCTCCTCTACCTCTTCCTCTACGAAGTCTTCCTCACAGTCCTCGCAATTGGCATTGTCTACCTGATCGTAGACCACGCCATACGGATACCGAGGGTGTCCAACATCCAGGACAGGTACGTCCTCGTGACTGGAACCAGCTCGGGACTCGGTCGGCATGTCGTCAAGCACCTGGATAAGGTCGGGTGCCATGTGCTCGCCTGTGCTCGGTCGGAGAAGGGAGAGAAGGAGCTGCAGAGCGAGTGCTCCGATCGACTCCGACTCGTCAGACTAGACGTAGCCAGCTCGGAAAGTATTCACCAAGTCGTCGATCAAGTCAAAGCGTTGCTTCCTAGAGGAAAAGGTATGTACGTAGATCTGTGTGGTGGATAAGTGGTGACGTAGGAGGGTGGGAGGGGTGCAAATTCAGATAGGCCCTATTCATGTTTTCTGGCAAAGGGGAAGAAGAAGAAAGGGGAGGGAGAAGACGCGCCTAAATGTAGCTCGCAAGGCCACGATAGAAACAACCACAACATGTAGGCCTACATTACACCTAAGCTAGATGTATTGCAGGCTTCTTCACTAAGTCTTATGTAGAAACTACTAACTTAAGTTTGGCCTATAAATAATAGAATTAAGTAGTAGCTAGGCCTGTTGTTTATTATCTCTTCTCTACTGAAGTGAACTAAATTCACATTTCCATACAATGGCTGCAATTACAATGTTATTAACCCTCATAAAAACGTCTTCAAGTTTATCTTCTTCGAGTCTTTCTTATACGATAGGCTGAACATCAGACTCTAGGCCAGTCAACAAGCTCAGAGTTGCTCCCAGAAATGTCTGAGCCTAGGGCTCCGTTTTCTCTTAACGTGCTTCTGCATTTGTTAATTGTATGATAGTTAGGCTTAGACAAAATGAAGTAGAGTGAGACATGATCTTACTTCAGTTACTATATATGTTGCTGTAAGACCGATTAATTACGTTGCATTGTATTGAAATCTTACGCCGCAGTAAGGTCCCTATGCCTATTTGTTATTGTTTCATTGTAGGCCTTTTATAAATTGAGCCATTTGGGAATTTGTGATGCGTCTCTTCGAGGAGAACCCTCTCAGAGACGCTCCAGTTCAATCACAGAGCCGTCTAGTCGTTTGTTATAATGAGTTGGGTCCGGTTCTGTATTATTCGTCTGTTTGGTGCTTTCGAAGGACTCTGGGGTCTGGTGAACAATGCGGCTGTGAGCGGGAAGCGAGGGAGGATCGAGTGGCTGACAGCAGACGACTTCCGCCAGGCCAACCAGACTGATCTCTATGGAATGATCGACCTCACCGTCACCCTTCTGCCCCTCATCAAGCAGGAGAAGGGACGAGTCGTCAACGTTAGCAGCTTCGGAGGAAGGGTGGCCTTGCCCTACTTGGTGCCCTACTCGGTCGCCAAGTTTGGAGTGGAATCCCTCACAGATATTCTCAGGTTCGACCGATGCATGCATCTAATCGTGGACCTAGGCCTGTTCACTATCTTATGCATAAAGCAGCATAGATGTATTCATTATCTTATGCCTATAGTGTGTTCATTACCTTAGATGAGTTAGATATACAGGGTGGGCCAAAAAGGAACCTCTATGTTTATAGCTAATAATTTTGTCAAAAGTAGGAACTTTACCATGACATTTTACAAACTGGATGGCAATTCATATTTAGGCCTACGTGTATCCCTGCCAAATTTCATAAAGATATTTCAAACAGTTATTCCACTTTTAGTGAGCCCACCTCTGGTTTTTGATGTCTCAAAAAGTGTTTTTTTGATGGTTCAAATAGCGTTTAAAAGTTTCTTGCTAATGAATCCGTCAAATTTTAAAATAATTTAATAACATTTTACAGACTTAAAGGCAATTCATATTTACATATTAAAATCAAGTTCTATCAAAATATTAAAATGTAAAACAAAGTTACAGCATTTTTAGCGAGAACACCTCCTGAATTCTGATGAATTAAACCAATGTCATGCAACCTGCGTTACACAAAAAATGCTGTAACTTTTGTTGAGTTTGAAATATTTTGGTGAAAGTTGGCCCTCATGTGTACATAGGCCTATGAGTTGGCTTTGAGCATGTAAATTTCATTAAAATATTTCAAAGTTTGACGGAAGTATCAACAAGGAACTCTTAAACGTTTTAAGACATCAAAAAACAGTGGGCGACGTCATTAAAAGTTGAATAACTTATGTTTTGTTTGAAATATTTAGTTGAAATTTAGACGTTACACGTAAATATGAATTGCCTTTCCGTCTGTAAAATTTTATATAAAAATTCTTACTTTTGACGGAAATACTGGCACAAAATTTAGGGGGTGTTCCTGTTTTCGTTATCTTGTGCCTAGGTCTATTCATACGTAATCGTAACTCGAAACTTCTATAGCACCTACAAAAGCGGAGTCGCGGGAACCATCTTATTGACAGGCGCTTAGTCAAATCAGAATCGTAAGGCAGAGGGTCAAGATCCAGGAAGTCAGGCCTAGGACTATTCATTATCTTATTGTATAGGACGATGCATCATAATATTATGGTCTCTTAATTATCTTAGACCTGGGCCTATTAATTTAAAAGTTATTGTCCGTCATCATTGACACAAGACGCATCGGTTTCTTTGAAGCAACCCTCCCATTCCGAAGTCTGAACCATGGGGGCGCAACCCATGACCCTGATCGATATCGATGAGACCCCAGAGACAAGAACAAAGACGAAGGAAATTTCAAAGGATCTCTGGTCAGCGACCGAAATAGAAAACAATGTCACTCTCAGTCTCAAGCAATTGATGAATGACTCTCGTATAGATGTTGAAAGAGTGAGGCAACAAAACAAGGAGACTAGAGAAGTATTATCACAACGAGCAGACAAGCCAACAGCGAAAGGCCTCCACAAGGAGACTAGAGAAGTATTGTTTGAAAACTGATAAATGTGGGTAAGGAATTGGGGTGCTATACAGTGTATGCACTCTGTAATAATATGGCACCCAATATAACAACGAGACTGTAAAAAAAACCTGTTGAATTTTAGGTTTACGCTGAAAGACTACGGCGTCAAAGTGTCTGCTATAGAACCAGCGGGTTTTGCAACTGCAATGAACAGCTTCGAAGCAACGCAGGCCTCCCTCGACTACACCTGGAGCTTTGTTCCCGACGATGTTAAGAAGGAGTTTGGAGAAGAATACTTCAGAGCATGTAAGTCACTATCTGTTCTTTTACACATCTGTATACGTAGCATATAAAGTAGGACATGAAGTTCAAGAATATCATTGGGCTCAGCCAATAGCAATAATTGTTATTGTAGAAGTCTTTTGCCACAGACACCAGCGAGTCCAAGAGGTTCGGTGAGACCATGAGGTTAATAAGTTAAGACTTAGTTATAAAGTCAATTGGTGCAGGAGGTCTATCTATCGATTCATGGCATGAGGCCTATCTAGTTGGCTATCTAGTTGGCTGTCAAGCTTAGGCCCTATTATGTGCAGATTCAGACTAGATGAAAGCCTAATGTGGTCCACCGATGAAATTTAGAAGTACGAGTTTTCTTGAGTTCTTGAACTAACTTTCAATGACGTAGACGATTAAAGTTCGTCTAAAAATGTGTCAGTCGCGAGTCTTTCGCGTCTATTTACACGAGAGCCTCGAGAGGATCTTGACCATTTATCTCATGGATATGACACGATAAATTGTAACTGATATGAAATGTAGGTCTGACCTCTTTTCACAATGGTTGATAATTGACTACAGACTACTCATGTATTTGAGTTTCTGCTGACAGCTAATACTTTCAGCATATCGCTATCTAAGCGTTTTTTTTTATCTAGGCTACATAGTAGGTCTGTCCAGCATGACGATGGTTTCTTCGGGGTTCCCATTTTGTCTCCATGGAACGAACTGGCACTTTTTGCACTTCCCGGTAGAACCCTTGTGTAATTTGTTTCCTTTTTCAATTTAATATTCTTTTAAATTGGTTGACAATTAAAATGAATTGATGAGTGATTGAATGATTTGCAGACTGCAAGGGTTACCATTCGACCCTTCCGAAGCCAGAAACCCTTGCTCGCCTTGACGAAGTGGCCAAGACCTATGAGGACGCTCTCTTCTGCCGCCATCCGCGCCCACGATACGTAAAGAACGCCTACACGAACGCCATTCTCATAGTTCCATATCTTCCGGAATGGATCCAGGATAAGATCGTCGACAAGGTGTTTCCAATGTTCAATGCTCTGCCAGCAGTTCTTTGCAAGAACAAATGAACCAGACGAGAATAATCATACTATTAAGTTTTTGGAACCAATAAAGATTGAGGAACCAATAAAGATTGCTTATTCTGTTTGCCAAACTTTAAGGGATTTTACAAACAATTACAGAAAATTGGCCGAATTGAGAATAGTGAAGTTCTCCAATTTTTGGTGGAACTAGGCTATGTAAGACCTCTATGTAGGCTATGTAGGCCTCCAAAGCTCAAAGAACGTGGTGTAGAATCATTTACATCATCGTCTAGGCCCCATAATTCTACAGATCTATTGCACCAACGTGTGTTTTGTCTGGGGTGACACTTTACCTAATTCACAATTTCGGCTACAACCCGTCAGGCGGGTTATTGCCTCCTAAGTCAGTATTTAGAGCAATGAGAAGATCTGTGAGGTGTATGCTATAGGTACAAATGTACTACAGAGTGTACATCATAAACGTATTTGTATTCTAGAGTAGGAGCTAGTTTCGTTAGCATGGACTTTATAGAGTTCGAGAAATCAATTTCCCAATACACAGATTGAGCAAAGATTTGATCGGAAGAGAGCTACATGTAGAGAGACGAGGACCAGCAGCAACAACATGGCATTCCAGTTGATCGAGAACTGTATTACAAAGCAGAGAAGCATATTATTACTATTGACACAGATTGAGGTCAGAGATGCGGTTGAAAACAGAAGTTGCTCAACTGAAGATATGTTAGCCTATGTATTCGTTTAATACAAAATCAATCTAACAGAACACAACAATAGGTACAGAACAAGCCGAAAGATTCAAACGCTTGGAGTTAGATTCTCGCCATCTTTAGAGGCAGCTGGAATTGGTAAGATCTGTTAGGAAAGGGGTAGCCTAAGTAATGGTTTTGAAATCAGGTTGTAGTGAGTGTAATAATAAAGTTATAAACAATAGCACAGACACGAAATGCTGTTTGACAAAATAAAGGCCTCAATTTTGATCTGGTCACCCAAGGCTGGTGCAGAAGAGACCAAATAGGGTGGTTGTCCCAGTGATTTCATAATTATAGGGATGTGCTTGAAAGGTCATGTGGTCGAAGAACCTGAAAAGCATAAACAGAGGAGTACTAAAAACATAGGAACTTAACTGTAAAGTCTTGTATGTATACAAATAGCCCAGCTGTGACAGTTTCTTGCTTTGCAACAATTTTGGAGCTCTGAACCTGTGACATATAATATTTAGATTTTGGAGCTTTAGTAAAAATGTTAAATAAGTGACGATCACATAAGAATGTCAGCCAAACATTAATTTTAAGTACTTTATTTACAATACTGATTAAATGTTTATGAAACAATGAAAATGAATGAGATAATATTAACTGCACCAATCAGGTTGTAGCCTAGTTATGATCACTGGTGTCCATATAAAAACAGTTGCTTTCCACTTATATACGAGATCATGTTGACACGCTTTTAAGCACAATTAAAGTACTTAAAGACTTATCAGAACCAACAGATTAAGACAGATAAGTCAGACATAACTATGCTTTAAATGAAGGTAATAGTATTTCGATGTACTGATCACAAGGAGACATGAAACAAAAACACTTGACGAAGTGCAGTTCTTTAACCTACATAATTTGCAGTGCTCTTTAGCAGTAGTTGTTTTTGCAGAAACATGCTATATGGGCCGTCATTTTAAACAAAACATTAAGTTTTTTTTCTATTATTAAACCTGTATAAAACAAATACAGGAACCCAAAGAAACGTTGTGTACTTTTGATAGAGTGTAACTTACTCTACCCACTTATCAGTGTACTTGGATGCCAGCTTGCACAATTTGTGGCTTTTCAGTGACACATATATATATAAATCAAAGAACTGCCATTCAGCACAGATCAAAAAAAGATAATACTCAGAACTTACTAAAATAATGTGTGAGGACCTAAACAAGACCCATTTATGGCGACACAATCAGAAAAGCTGCAACAACCAACCATGTAACTTTAAGAGAAAGATCTACACAGATATATTTATATATATATATATATATATATATATAAATATTGAATACAACAACACCCCATAAAGTTAACAATTGATGTTCTTGAAAACTACAAATCTTTCTTCTGTAAAATACATTCAGGCAAACTGACTCTGACTGAACTCAGCTTTTAGGCTTACAGAAGTATAGAAGATACGATTTGCAAAGTGTCCAAAAAAGTGATAATGTGTCATCTAGTGTGTTTCTAACCATTACATTTGAAATCCAAAGCATACTTAAAACTAGCAATGTCATGATGAAACATTTGTGGTGTCAATTTCTCAAAGTACCCTGGGTGAAATTCTTTAGAAATATCCTTTAAATCCAAAACCAAAATGCCATCTGTTGTTTAAAGAGGCATTTTAGAAAAGAATGACCATGTTCCAAAACATAAAGCTTATCATCTTAGCCTGAACTTAAAATGCTACCTGATTATTTTACAAGCATAGCGTTCAATAAAATCTCTAGCGATGGACAACAGTTTAAGTCAAACAGATTGACACATTCATCGCATTTAGAGGTTCATGTCAAATGCAAACCCTGTAGAGTAATAACGACATTGTAAGTTGCTATAATGTAAGCCATGTTAAATCAGCAACTGCTGAAGTAAAATGTCAAACAACTGAAAACCTGATTTGTATATAATATATTAAAGACTCAATAGCCAGTCAACCAAACATAATGACATAATCTGCACAACTACAAACTTATTTCTTTTGTTTTATTGACATTCTCTTCTCGCTCGCATTATTCTACTGTCTTTCTTTATATTTATTACACAATTATGATGCACACTGAAATACAAACAGCACAAAAGCTCTGCCTTAGACATTGACTGGTGGTAGTCAATGACAAAAACAACTTGTTGAAGATCTGTGTATAGCACAGTCGCAATTGTCATAGCCACACATCTCAATCTGATATTTTAAATGAAGCAATGCATGGCATCCACAGTGGCATTGGTCACATTACACTCATCCAGAGGAGATGGCAGAGATCTCCTAACTCTAAAACCTAATCAATCAATAACTATTGTTAAAAAAACAATCACTACAAATGTTTCTAATGTACACAAGATTACACAGAAATGTGAATATGAGATGAAGAAGAGCTGCTAGTTATCCAAACATTTGAAATGCTAAGAGAAATAGTGAAATACACAATAATAGGTGACATAATTATCTATGTGTGGATCTCATATGGCTGGTCTCAAATCACAGCTTCTAGATTTAGCACGATGCAGGATGCAGATATGGCAGGGATAGCATAGCTACAGAAAGCTAGGATTAGACCAATGAGAGTATGCCATACATTGGGTATTTCATACCATAGGTGGTTCCAATCGTGTCTATATTTAACTTTTATGGACTGAGAATTTGACATGTACACACCATAGTCATTATAAAAGTGCAAGCACGTCAGAAATTATTTATGCACCTCAATGTTTACTGTTTGTTCACCAGAGTGCATTTGCAGCTGGCTTATTAAAGAATATACTTACTTGCTTATATGTTTTCTGTTTAGACACAAAAACAAATCTATTCAAATTAGACCAAATTAGACAGTAAATTGTTTTGAGACAAATTTCATTGTTCCTGATCCACTGCAAATCAGAAAACATAATAAGGAGCCATGAAACAACCAAACTCGACACCGGTTGCCTTAAAGTGCAATGTTACAAATTAGGCTGCAATTCCCTGAGAATAATTTTAACATTGAACTGTAACGCCTACATCAGAGTCTTAAGAGTGCCATGATAAGACAAGAAGTGGTTATGCTATGATATCTATGCCTACAGAAAAAGACTAGTCACATCCGGCTTAAAATTCAGATCAGGATAATCTGATTCTGACAAGCCTTACAAAAACCTATTACAAACAACATTAGGTAGATGTCTTCTATGTAGTATTGAAAAATCTGAATGTTATAAACAAAGGCTCTCCTGTAAAATAGTAAAACTTCACTATTTGTTAAGATTTTTCATAATTTCCAGTTTTGAAAATAATTATACAGAGGAAATCAATCTATGACAATCAATCAATCTAGTTAAAGTAACAACCTGTGAACAATATCCTAATGTTTAAAAACCCTTTACTATAGAATTTAGTTTTCAATAAAGTTCAAGTACCTGAATTTTGAGCTCAATACAACACAATCTGGTAAAACCCTTCCATTTGGCTCTTGAAGCCAGCATTCTAAAGAGATTATTAAAAAAGTTAAAGACCTTTTTCCATCAAACTTATAGCAATTTGCTTACACAGAGTACCTCAGGCTATAGAAATGTTTTGTTACATCAAAATGTAAAATTCGAATGAAAGACTAATTTATCCATTCTGATACATTTGGATTCATACATGAATGACATTGGGTTGACAATACATCAAGAAATGGCACTCTGGCCAGGTTAAAAAGTGTTGTATTGAAAGAACGTAAAACTTTGTTTTGTGGCTGGCTGTTAATGTCACTAATTCACAAAACGCAAAGCCCAAAAAGTGAAAATAGAAAATTGCATCACTTCAGCAAGAAAACAAGATCATAAAATGGACCAAAATATGTCAACCGATTATTCAAATTCATTTCAACCTTAGATAGTTAAGATTGAACATTACCTAAGTGCTTTCCTTATAAAAGTAGCAGTTACTGCTTGATATTAAATTAAAACTTTTCCCTCAACAGACTACCATAATAATTTTGATTAGGCCTTACTAGAATTATTCCAAAACTATTTCAAGGTTTCTGACTAGAATTTTGGGAAAACACAAAATTCAGAACTACACAGACAAACTGTCAATTCACCAGCATAAGTTGAAGATGACAATGTCACATTCTTGCATACTGAAAACTAATTGAGAAAGTGGCAATTAGTCAATGAGAATAAAAAGCAATTATTAATTAGATATAGTATTTCAATTCCATCAGAGAGACTGCACTTTCCTCTGTACTTTATTAATTACACATAATTAATATTACTGCTCAGTGCTCAAAAAATTCACCACTTTCTTTATAATTTAATACTTTCGATAGAGTTTACAGTCACATAATATACTCCCAAAAGTACCCTACATACAAGATTTCTGCCCATCAAAAAATTAATTTTCAGTGCCAGCTGCTGCTAAAAAGTCAAGTTCACTGGAAAAATCATAATTTGCAGGCAAGCCATAAGTCGACTTTTGTAGCTCAAACATAGTCGAAATAACAAACTTCAATTGTCAAGTCCTCAAACAGATGCTAAACTAATTGTTGTTGTCACTAACTGAAACTTTATCTTCAAAACTGTCCGTTTCCGTCACAAGCGCGCGCTCCAGAATGACGCGACCCTCCTTGTAGCGTTGTGTTTCCTCCGTGGCAAACTCGTATATCCAGCCGAGCTTTGCATCACAGTTTTTGCACGAGACGTCGCGAACCATGTGGCGTCCTGTTAACATAACCCGATCCTGAATCTCGCTGAAGCACAGGTTGACGACCCGGTTGAAGAGAAACGCTCGTCCAGTGGCCCCCGTGAAGCGTGTCGAGATCAGCTCTGTGCGATTAGTCAACGGAGTTTCACAACTGGCACACAGAAAGAGTCTTGCACCTCCAAGGTGACTCAAGAATATACGTCCCATGGCTTGAAAGCACGTCTTCTAAAATAATCAATATCACAGATATAATATAAATTTGTATCACTTCTTAAATGTACTTTGACGATGCAGCATAAACTATATTTATACTTACACAGACATACATAAACAAATCTTACTATTATTCTTAAAGAGCCTCTTGTGTAGTTTTATTTCATACCCATGCTAATCAGAGATACTTGTATTATTTTGCTAGGATCATTTTCACTTTGTCAGTCATAGCGATGATGGGGCAGATTACTTTGCCATGGGGCAGCAAAATCGGGTTTAAAAAGTGAATATTGGACAAATGAAATGAAAAGACGTAGGAAATGAGAAATACCCTAAACATAGGGGAGATAGTATTTCGTGTCCAACTGTTGACCGCAGATAAAACAAGAAATATTGCATCAGTGCATTGATCGAATAAAAATTGTTACAAAAAGCAAACTGAAGTTTGAATTCAAAATTCACCTGGTGATAGAAGGTGGAAGGGAAGGGACTCAGTCTTAAATCTTGAATTCTTTGTTCCAGTGTATTATCCATTGAACCAAAATATGTCTACTAATAATTCCTCTCAAGAAAATGTACAGCTGTATCTGACTATTATAAATGAAATGAAAATTAATAAATCCAGAGAAACGATACAATTTATAGGTCTAGAATAAAAAAATTATAGGGCCTAAATCGTATATAATCGATAATAACCATGCAGATTCAAATCAAATCAAATCAAATCATTATTTATTACAACACCAAAAGCAACAATGCCATGATATGCATTCTGAATAATACACAAGGAAAATACCGTGCACGGTAGCAAAGGGAGCCCCAAAGGAAAACTTAACTAAAGCCTTAAACATCACCTTAACTAATGCAGTGTATAGATTTCATTATAAGTTATGATTGCAACATCTCACAGAAAATAGAATATAAAATATTCAGTGGCAATAAGGGCGGCATTTTGGGCCCTCACCCCAGGCGGCATTTTACCACCTTACGATCTATGCCACTGATTTTGATTGAAATGAAGGTTCTGCCCATGAAAGTTTTGATGGAATGATTGCATATTTTCATTATTGTCTAATCGTTCTTCCGTGTGCATATCGACCAATTCTCTTGTGTGCAGCATTTATTTTGGATTTGATCACTTATTGTATAAACTATGAGTTTAAACAGAGTGTTAGCAGAAAGAAGAATGCGTGGGATTTGTCCATTTGTCAAAGCTACAGGTAGATCTACATGCTAAGAATAAAGCGGGAAAAATGACGCTCTATTGCGCAGAACAATGTTTCCTCTTGCGGCAGCCATTGTGCTCCTCTGACAAAGGAGAGTTTGTCAGCTCAATTTCCCTGCTCCACCACAATGCAGTGCTGATATATCTCTGGGTAAGTTCTCCGTTCGCGAAATCGTGAGTTTTGCTTTCATTGGTCTCACTATGGAATAAACTCCCTTCATTAACACGCTCTCTGTTGGACTGGAGGTTTCATCTTTTCGTTTGCTCAAGATCACTCTTTTTCTCGGGGCCTCTCACACTGGGGGCACCTCTGATTAGCAAGCACTGCTGAGAGGCGCTTCATAATTGTCCAGATATGAAACAATACATTTCATGCACTTATTTACTTCTGAAGGTGCATTCTGTACTCAACTTTACGTGTATAGCAATCTAGGCAGCATTTATTATTCACCCAACAATTAAGCTTACTCAATCGATTATCCTGCAAGTAAAATTCAACAGTTTAGGCCTACAGCTGATCTGGAATTAAATTTTACCCCTCAATTTTTTACTTTGGTTTCCTAATCCTATAAGCAGTGTCATGTTTATAGGATTAGGAAACAATTAGCTAAGCTTGACTATGGCGCCCTCTGAGGTTCCGCTTATAGTATTTTCTTCTACTCTCTGTGATCTGGGATTTTCTTAGATCATTAGATCATGAGCTGTCCCTGGCCCGGCACATTGATCTTGTCAGCTGTAACTGTTTCTACCAACTCCGCCAGCTCCGTGTTGTCTCTCTCTCGCTCTCTGACTTTTAATGCAGCATTAACGTTGATCCATGCATTTGTCATGAGCCGTTTCGACTATTGTTCCTCTCTCTATGCAGGTCTCGCACAGGTCCAGGTTAATAGGCTTGAGCGGGTTCACCGGGCGGCGGCTCGCCTGATTGGCGGCTTTGCCAGAACTAATCGTGTCTCAGACTACCAGTATATGCGGGGGTCCTGCACTGGCTCCCTTTTCCCAGCGCATTCACTTTCGGATATCCTCTTTGGTCTGGAAGTGCCTAGCGGGTGAGGCTCCTGCATACTTGCGGGAGCTCTGTTCTGTTGCCTTGTGTCCTCCCAAAGCAATCGACGCTTTCTCCGCTCGGCTGTCCATGGTGACCTTCTTGTTCCTTTTGCTCGCACGGCTACTATACAAAAAAGTGCTTTCTCCATCGTTGGGCCTGTGACCTGGAACGGACTCCCTCTTGAGCTGCGCTGCTCCCTCGGGTTATTCCTTCCCATTCTATGAATTGCTTAAAACTGCTTTCTTCCGCATGGCCTGTGTTGGGAGCGCCTCTGAGTAGAAACCTTGAAGGGGCGCTACATAAATTTCGATTGATTGATTAATTGATGCATAAATTGATGATGCATTTCAATGACTGAAAAGTATATTCATTCTGGTACAGAAAACCCGTTCTGATACATCAAGAGTTAACTAAACCTTTACTACTGTGATATCTAAAGTCCACTGCTGGAAACGACAACAGGTTCTGTCTTATTTATTAATTTAAGAATCATGTGCATGAACTACATTTACCACTCTGAAAAAAACTGTCGGTTAGGCAAATTAGTAACAGAACGAAGCATTTTGTAAGCGAATTGCGTCCATCTGGTCCGTAACGATAAGGTCAGAACAATGTCAGGGCTGTTTATTAATTGCTTCTTGCTCTCCAAAGCTTACAATTTATAACATCAAACCCACCAAATCCGAAAAAATCGATGTTTGGCTGATGTGTCTTTCCGAATAAGTCAACAAAGTTGAAGAAAGAAACGTCGAAATGCAACGAAATGCAAACAATAACAACACGCAGCCACGACGAACAAAAACAACAACAGGATGCCTGCTGACTGACGATCTATTATTAGTCATCATTGTCACGTGCTAAATAGGTCATCAAAAATAGGTCATTGAGCATGCGCATGTGGCAAAACATTAAAGGTAACGAAAAACAATGCTTTAGCGTAAACACAAGAAACTCAAGTTATGGTAGCCTATGGCCCTATGCAGCTTTGCCTGAATTAGCCTAAAATTTCGAAACCTTAATTGGTGACAAAGCGATTTTGGTGGCAATGACTGTGGAAAGCTCTTGGAACATTCCCACAAAATCCTCTGCAGTTGCGTTTGCTTCCTTGGCCTAGGGTTCAGTCTGATACATGTACTTACTTTCTTCACACACCTTAAGACTGCTCTCTTTGCCCGTGCTGGGGTTGGAAGCGCTTCTGAGTAGTTTCCTTAATTGGGCGCTATATAAATCTCTGTAATGAATGAATGTCTGTGTTAGGTTAGGACCGTGGACCGAACGGACGGAGATCATAGGCCTCTATGTGAGGGCGTGATGAATGAAGTGTGCTGTCGATGAGTGAAATGACTTAGTAGGCCTATTCTATTCATTCATGGTTGAGGTGCAGTGATTAATCTAGACCAACGTGCGGGGAAGTCCCCCCCCCAGGATCAGGATTTCCCCCACAGAAAAATCTGAGAATTTAGGGTAACATGAGATTTTGTCGTGTTTGCGTAAGAGATGTTCGTCAAAAAATAGAAGTCATGTCCTCAAATTTTCATGAAATTAGAGGTGATGACTAAAAAGAAGGTCATCAGTTATTTATTTTTAGGAGTTGTGTCGTCAATTTTTTCGGGAGATGTGTATGCAGGAAAATTTC
>JAQFXW010001808.1:0-14125 GCA_034693945.1 Dendrobaena attemsi
AAACTCCGACACACCTGCGGGCTGTAGTCTGGACCGCCTCTGAGTAGTAGTGGTCTGTAAGAGGCGGTATAGAAATAAACAAATACAACCACTCAGAGGCTGTCCAAACTACAGCCCGGTGGTATGTCGGAGTTAACACTTCGAAGCGCCTCGAGCAATTGTTCAAGGTCCATTAGCATGCTAATTCACTCACAGCAGAGTAGTAGTTCCCATGGTTTAGCGACGGCCTATGACAGAAATGGCCGTTGCCGTCGACAGAAAATGGTTTAGCTAATTTCAGGGTAGTTGTCAGTGAAGGATTTGATGATTATTCTTAGTCTATTATTAATAGGCCTCTGTATTTTGAAGCAGATTATCTCATTGCAGTATATCAAATTTACCACATCAGATGTCTATTAATATAGCCGATTAGAGTTTAATTTTAGAGGTGTAGTATTAGAAACGTTTGATATGTCTATAATTGATCTGAGGATTAGCATCAAAGTTGATGATTATATTCATTAATTGCTCTCGCATTTAATTTTACTATTTCTGATAAATTATGACACAAAACACTTCTGTACTATAATATAGGTGGTGGTGAAGTGGTCGTGTTTGGTACCTCGTGACCGGAGGGTCTCCGGTTCGAATCTCTGTGAGTCAATGTGTAAGGACATTCAGCGAGTTCTTCTCTCGTAATTACTGTGTGGGGAGGGGCTACGTGTAATGGACAAAGTAATAGTACGAAGAGTATGTATGTATGTATTTCTATACCGACTCTTACGGTCCACTTCTATTCAGAGGCGGTCCCGACTACAGCCCGAGGGAGTGTCGGAGTTTTACACGCCGAAGCGATTCAGAAATTGTGATTGAAGGAATTGTTAAAGGTCCCTACGCGGTGGGTGGGATTCGAACCCACAACCTTTCGGTTGCAGGGCGGCGACCTTTATCACTACACTACAGCGTCCCAATACATATTATACTCGGATATAGAGTCCCGTCGATAGACTCCACCTTCATCCATCCCAGATGGAGTAGTGAAATGAGGAGCTTCAGAATGTTAAATCCGACTCAGCATCAGAGACCCTGAGTAGTAGTGTACTGAAAGGCGCCATAGAATTCCGTGAATGAAATCTTAGAATGAATGAGCAGTGATATTGCCATCGTCACGATAATTTAATTCAAAAGTGGATACGACAGGACAGGACAGAACATCGATGGCTCATCTGGACTTGCACTGCAGAGCAATTGCAAGTGACTAGATCGTTAGGATGAAGATATTAAAGTAAGTTTCATTTAATAGAACGTATCGGGAGGAATAGGAGACGCACATTTTAGAATCAATCAGCTCAATCAGCTCAAATTTATATAGCGCTCCTTCAAGATATCTGCTCAGAAGCCCCTGCAGAATAAGCAGGGTCTTCTCTCCCTATACCAAGCGGGCGCAAGTGCGCCCATTGGAAAACAGGGGGGAACATTTTATAATGTATGTTTTTCATAAATAGGTGGAGAATGGTCACAGGGGATGGAAGAATATATTTGATGGGGGGAAATGGAAAGTTGTGAGTTTTCGATATCTTGGGGGGATAAAAGCCCCTGCGAATAAGTAGCATTCAAATAACACATCTGTCTTTGGACACATTTCATGTGAAACTATAGCAGATAGATATATTCTTGTCAAAAGGTTGCTTGTTTTCAGAGTAATTCATTAGACAATAATTATTGTAATCACCTTTTCAATACTTTGCGTGTAACGTCATCATCCAAAATATTATTATTAACACAAAGTTTAACGTCATCATATCACAGTGATGTGATATCCAAAATATTGCGATTTAGCATAGTTTTAAAGTTTATCCTAAATCAGCTATAAAGGTGTTTTAGGTCAATAATCATAATTATTTATTCCTGTGTCTGTTCAAGGCATTCATAGATATTATTTCTATACCGCCAACACAAGTGCACCACTAATAAATGGCGGTCAACACGAGACCCGGACAACTACCCTGGACAATTACCCCCGGACAACTGCCCCTGGACAACTACCCCCGATGCCAATTACCCCCGGACAACTACCCCCCGGACAACAACCCTTGTACCAATAACCCCCGAACAATTACACCCTGTACCAATAACCCCTCGGACAATTACCTCTGTACCAATAACTGCCCGGACAATTACTCTCCCTCCCAGCTGCAAGTAGTCAAAAAGTTCTGTCGCACATCAAACTAAAAGTGTATTTATAATTCTGCTAGCCTAAAGACTTTAGAATTAAAATAAGCAGAAATGCAGACTGCTACGATACTTGTTACCTAAGACAGGCTGTCATTTCTGTTCTATAAATTTACGAAATTAGATTTTGAGTTATATCACGCAGTTTGTCAAATAACAGCTACCAATGCCATATGATGACGATGACGATGACGACGACGATGATGATGATGACGACAACGATGATGATGACTACGACGACGTCGACGATGACGATGACGATAATAGTGAACTAGGAGCTTTATTGATTACTTGGTAAATAATAGATTTACTATTTAATGACGATAAAATTAAATAGATATAATGATAATAGCCCATTTGCGATACTTAAAACACCTTTTAAACAAATTAATCGACGTACATATGTATTTGCAACTTCGTCACAGATTTATGTTTCTTTGGGAGCTTGTAAATTCAGAGTTACATCTTTTCAAATGACGATCTAACTTCAACGGAATGCAATAGATACTCTAAATTTCGTGCGATTTGTTTTTCAGTTTCACGGAGGAGGACACAACATTTAGAAAGAGTCGAGGAATAATAATTAATAAGGCGAGGAGTAAGACAAGAAGAAGGAGAAAGAGGATTGAAATCGGTGAAAAAACAGGAAGAGGACGAAGAGGAGGAGGCGGACTTGTAATTATTTATAGCGGTAAGCTTCAATATATGAAACCTCAACAGAGGCGCTCCTCCGTCCAAGTCAGCTGGAGACACTAACAAACGCCATATGATTATTCGTCAAATGCCAGGCGAAATGCAGAGGGGAGAATTTCTAGCCTCAAGTCAAGAGGAAGACGATTCCAGGATGAAGATCGAACATAAGCAACAGTTTTGGGTTTGATCTGTGGCAGATCGCATGCGTGGAACAAGCAGACGGTTGTGAGAGACAGATGGCAAAGATCCAAGACCAGGTGGAGAAGATATAACAGCTTGACCGAGCCAGCAATACAAGTTTGCATAAAGTGGATGCGCTGTTGGACTGGTAACGCAGTGCGAGGTGCATGATTATCGCTAAATTAATCTTGGAAGCTATTGGAGGAAAAGACTATTAGGAAAAATTAGACCAGCTAACTAACAAGCTTTATGACAGACAGCCTTTATATAAAAGTGGATACATCAGAGCGCGGGTGCGCTAATGACTCCGTGTCTAATTGAGAATTTGTTAAGCTTTCTTGGCCCAGTGTCAATTATACTTAATGAGGCTTACCGAAAGGGAGAGGGGCCAACCTTCGGCAATATTTCCTCCAAAAGTAAGATTTTTCAAATATTATTTTACAAGCTGAAATACAATTCATATTTATTTTATTTATTTATTTATTCACACATTTCTATACCGCCCTCCAAGTCTCCTACTACTCAGAGGCAGTCCCGACTATAGCCCGGAGGTGTGTCGGAGTTTACAGGCCGAAGCGCCACGAGCAATTGTGAATGAAGAACTTGCTCAAGGTTCTTACGCGGCGGGCGGGGTTCGAACCTGCTACCCTTCGGTTTGAAGGCGGTGTCCTTCACCACTACACTTCCGCGCCCCACATATAGCTACCAAATTGCACTAAAACATTTCAAATAGAATAAAAAGTTATTCAACTATTAGTGACGTCACCCACTGCTTTTTGATGGTTCGAGTAATGTTTAACAGTTTCTGAAAATTATTTCCGTCAACAATAAATTTCTTAACATGAAATTCTCCGTGCTTGAAGGCAATTCATATTTACATACAAACACCAAATTGTATTGAAGTAGTTCTAACACAACAAACGTTGCAGCACTTTTAATGAGTCCACATGCTGAATTCTAATGATTTAAAAACGTGGAACGCAACATATTTTCCCAAAAAGTGCAGCAACTTTTGTTGTGTCTGACATATTTTGCTAAAATTTGGTGGTTACATGTCAAAACTTTGAAATAATGCGGATAATCTATTGGCTTGCAAGGAAGATTTTAGATTTGTATAATTGTGTGTGTATGTGAGTGTATGTGTATGCATGGGTATCTAGTGTATGTGAGTGTATGTGTATGCATGGGTATCTAGATGTATGTTCGAGTGTATCATATAGATATGTATGCACGTACGAAGCTTAAGATACCATTTGATAATCATCAAAATAACGCCACCTCTAATTTAACTTATCTATAGAGTGAATGCCTCTTTTGACAGAGGTGTACAACACTTTGGAGCCGGGTAAAATTACACTCTGTCATACTGTTGTAACTTTCGTCACCTCCTCCGTTTCTAGAAATTGTGACTGATATTCCTTGTTTATGTTAGTGATTATAATTACAAGAATAAATGGTTAGCCTACATACCGAAAATTAGGAGCTTCACAATTACCGATTTTAATTCAATAAAAGGTCCTTCGTAATTCTTCGTGCCACCAGACTTAACACTTTCCACCTTGCACCCACATTTTTTTCCCTTTCAAACATAAAACGTTTAGTTTAAACAATTCATACAAAAATTCTGCCACCGGTTCGGGGACCACCTGTTATATTCAAGTTGCGGCTGTGTCAGCTTGAAAATATTAATAAAACGAATATGAATGAATGAATGAAATGGTCGCTATACAAAATCATTTACCTTTACTTATCTTTTTAACCATAAAATTAAGTTAAACCTACTGCACTTGTTATTTGACACCTTTCTTAAACTCTTTAGTATTGGTATTCATTTACTGACCAATAAGAATTGAAAGGTTGAGTGGACACTAGATGACTCAGTCTTGGATGGCAGCCAATAAACTTCCTATCAGTAGGTACAAATTAATGATCTGTGACAGTGTGCAATAATATAGAACTCTCCTAGTGACCAATTGCCTCGATTGCCTTCGTAGCTTTATATGCTGTTGCTTGCTTCATTGGGTGCTTGCCAAAAACCTGGCACACCTGAACGTCTTTTGAGACTCTGTAGAAACATTGCCAAGACTCTGTAATTAATTAGACTGTGCACAGTCCACGGATCCATTAACCTAACCTGAGTCATCGATCTCCGTATATGAGATCGATGCTACTGATGCTCCGTAATGGATATTCAAGTGTCAATCAATATTGGATGGTCAATAATATGGACATTTTTAAGATCATAAAATTCATCACTGTAAGCATCGATTGCCTACCTTCCCTAAGCAGAAGAACTGAAGAAATTTCTATTGACTGTTGTCACTAATCACAAGATTGTCATAGAATTGATTGTGACTGAATTGACGTACATATTCAAGTCCTTTCTCTAATTGATTTATGTAAATTTCACACACATTGGTAACACGTTTTCTGATTGTTTAAACCATGTTAGCACAGGCAATAGTCTATGGTGTAAATAAACAATCAAGAACTAGAGAGATTTCAATCTATAATGGTTCTTCACTGCTCTGCTGGTCATTGGATGCTTTACAATCTAGAATGCTACCGGTGAATTTTTTTTATAGATTGTGAATGCAACAGTGGCTGGACACTCAGATTTCATCGGCACATCGCAGTCGATTGCATTTCCAGCCGGAGTTGAGACTCTCGTGAATTCTGCAACGTTTACCATTGCTGACGACGGACGTCCAGAGCCAGACTACACTTATGTCATACAGATGAAGGTGACATCTGGTGATGCGGTTATTAGCCAGGCCCGCATAGGATCTGTTACAGTGGTTGCCAATAATGACCCTTTCGGGGTATTTGGCTTCTTGATGGTAAGTTATTTATCTTTTCTGTTTCCCGCAAGTTTAAGTTTTTAGCAATGTATGAAACTTTACCTCGTGCAGCTGTTTTAACTCATTTACACAAATAAACATATGGAAACCAATACGGCTGGTCATTGAAGTGTCAAATAGAATTTGGATGCTCTTTTGTAATAATGGAAAACAAGCTTTAGTCTAGCTGCTGTCTAATACTTTTGTTGTATTGCATAATGCACACTGACTAGTTTTGAAATGAGGGCATCCCTATGCCATCCTATAATGTGGCCACAAAACTTCTCCAGTGTCTGATTAAATTTTAATGTAGCAACAAGTTATTACGTCTTGGAGTGCAGACAGAAGAGCAAACAGAAAAAGTGCCTTGCTTCTCCTCTCTGTCTATTTGGATTGATTGTATTGTATTTGTATTGTATTTGTGTATTTCTATACCGCATCTTACAGACCACTACTAGTTAGAGGCAGTTCGACTACAGCTCGCAGGCGTGTCGGTGTTTTACACGCCGAATTGCTTCAGCAATTGTGAGTGAAGGACTTGCTAAAGGTCCCTACGCGGCGGGTTGAATTCGAACCTGCAACCCTTCGGTTGCAAGGTGGCGACCTTCACCACTACACTACCAACCCCCACAAAGACAGCTTGAAAAATAAAGCTGTTGAGTTTGTTTCACTTTGTTGTTTTCGTTATGATCACATCGATGACATCTTATCATTATCTGCATGATCATAACTCAGGCTTTCTGCTTGCTAAGTTGCAATCTTCATCCCAAGCAACGTTTACCTCTTGCTGAGAAATTTACCATTGATAGGTGCTGCACGTTTTCATGAATAATGCTGAGCCATTTCTATTAAAGAACGATTATGATTCAGTGATAGTTGGCAGTGATTACATTTCAGCCTACTCTGCCACTGGTGGTGCAGGAAAAGGTGAATGGAAGCATTCTGCCGCTGGTGATTGAACGGAAGATGGGGAACTACGACAGTGTTGCTGTAACCTATGAAGTGTGTGGCAATGTTATGTTGCTTACTGTTATTGCGCGAGCTTATCTAGCATGACATCTGTTCTGTTATCGTCTGTTGTTTGTCTTAGTTCTATTGAATTCAGAAGGTTACAGCGAATTAAGTAAAACAGCTGTATAAACTTTTCTAGCACTGGCTTCTCTGTGGAATGATTTAGCAATTCACATAGCAAAACGAAGGCTGTAATCAAATCCTGTACATGCCAAATGATCATTACCTTACCTTACATCTGACTTTTATTGAGAATCTAACTTGATCCACTGAAGTGTGTGATGTCTTTTATCATTATCACCATCTCAAACAATAGGCTCATAGCTGTCTGATGCCACTACTATCCCTCATTGTTGTCTATTCATTGCAACGTGTGTCATCTTCTGCAGCCAAAGGTGTAACTTGGTCTAAAAGGTGCTGATACCAATTTATTCTCTACTAACTTTATTCTAAAAAGTGGTTGGTACCAATATATTCTTTACCTACTTCTCTCGCGCAAAGAGCTTACTTTAGGACATAAGTAGAATAGATAACAAAATGTTTATATGTAAAGTCAGGGTGCTCTTAGATTAATCAGAAGTAAAGGTCAAGAAATAGCCATGAAATAATCATATTTTTTGTTTCCTGGCTTCTTGATCAGAAATCTTCAAACAGTGTTTGCCTAGTTTGTGAAACTGAACAAAAATAAATGAAAGAAATGTTTAGAGCAGATACAGCAATCTCGGAAAAGCGCAATTCAAAGCAATAGAATGGCATTACTTATTTTATTTAAAATGTGAGGGTGTGGTACCCTCTCTTAAAAAGGTGGGGTACGAGTACACCACACAAATTACGCCTATGTCTGCAGCAATATTCCACTACACTCGATTACATCGTCTATCCACTCTTTGTTTGTAGGGTCATCCTCTTTTTGTTTGGACCGTCCGTAATTCCGAGCACGAATGCTTTGATCTTCATGTCATTGTTCATTCGATAAATGGGACCAAATAAACCAAGCGTCCTTGAATTATCTTCTGCATTTAGTTTTCTTTTATAGGTTCATTAAATTATAATGCAGAAACTTTATATGGATAAAGAACATGCATAGCTGTTTGGACCTTGACGTTTAGTCAATGATACATAACTGCAACCAATTTGTTTAGGTTTCAGGCAACCAGTCTACTGCTATTCCTGGCATTGATGTCGTACCAGCCTCGGGAGTGGTGATATTTGGGCCAGAGGAATCAAACAGTACAATTTTTCTCCTGATTGTTGATGACCAGGTATGCTTATAAACTAGTTTGTTTTTATTTATTTTAGACCATATATCATATTGCCATTCACTAACCAAGAGTTTGTATTATGCATAAGACACGTTTGACTTCATTTAGAGCTGTTTAGCAATTGCTCTTTTATTCAAGCTTCCCATCTTCCCACTGACAGTGTGCAGTCAGTGTGCCCATCATAGTTGAGTTGACTAGAGGGTGCAGATGGAGCAGAAATCTCGAACCACATTTCTGCCCTGCCGGATTTGAACTTTAGACCTTTCGGTTGACAGTTCAGCGTGCTAATCACTGCGCCATCAAACACCCCTTTATCTTACATAAATGACCATATAATTTGTAAATGCCCAAAGATCATTGTGATTGCCTAGCCTTACATCTGACTTATCTTACATTGTTTGATTCAGCTTCTTCTTAATTGGACTTTTCAAAGAAATTATTATTTCAATTATGGTTTCACCTACCTTACAAAGCTTGTCAAATGGGATTATATTCAATACGCCGACTGAAAGGCAGCCTTGTACAATACGTTTGCACTTTGTTTGTCCTAGATTCCAGAGGATGATGAGACATTTGTCGTGAAGCTGGTTAGCGCTGTAGGTGGTTACAGCATTGATCCATCCAGCAACCGGCCAATTATCAACAGCTCTTGCAGTGAATTGAGTTTCACCATCCTACAGAATGACGCCCCGATTCGATTCGCACAGGTCAAGTGTTTTCTTCTGCTTTCAGCTCAGTCTACTTCTCCAACTGACTTTCTTAGTGGTTGACTTCCATTTGATTGACAGCTGATCAGGATTGTCTTAATGATGAAAGATGTGGATTTTATGCAAGTGATACTGACAAATAGACTTTCAAAAATACTTTGGGTTATATATTGCAAATTAACCCACTTTGCTTTGATAAAACTATTTATTTCAATTTGTTTAACCTCCAAAGCTTGACTTATGGCTTCTTTGACTTATCAAACTCGACTTAGCTCATCCGAGAAATTATAACTCTGACTTTTATTTTTCTTGAAATGACCATCAATTGCTTTAGGCATTTGGGTTATGGCGCATATTCATTTGGGTTATGTATATGTGTATGGTCACTCTGTAGTTTGATTGAATTAATGCATTGTTTTCATAGGCTGAGTATAGAGCTAACATTGACTCGTTTTACTCCACTGTCTTCCTGACTGTTTACCGTGGCATTGACATTGATGGCAAGAGTCTGATCGGTCCAATCAACCAACCAGCCGTTGTTTACTACTACCTGGTCTCAGGTACGGCGGTCAACGGCATCGACTTCCTTGGCTCCAACGGCAGCATTGGCTTCAGCCCTGGCATTACGTCTTCCAGCATCGCCATTCAAATTCTGCCTTCAACGTCGACGAAGAATGACTCGAGGTTTACCGTCGTTTTACACGACCCAATTGGTGATGTTGTCCTAGTCCAGCCAACCGTGGCAACTGTAATCATCAATTCTAATGATGACTATCGTGGTGTATTGTCGTGGAAACTTCCTGCTGGGAACCAGTCATTATATCCACTCATAACTGTAGATGTGGAGGTAGATACTGCAATCAACCTGACGGTGGTCAGAAGCAGTGGAACTTACGGAATTGTGTCAGTCCAGTGGCTATTGACAAGGAATGATTCCTCGTTCATGGCCAATGGTTTCAGCTTTGAGCTGAATCCACGTTTGGGACTCGTCGTTATAACTGATGGAATAAGCCAGCAGGGAGTCTTGCTGACCGTTGTGGACAGTAACAAACCAACGCCAGCATTTCTGTATCGAATAGATCTTCTGCCTGATACGATTACGGGTGGGGCCAGAATTGGAAACGTTCCAAGTACATATATTATTGTGAAAGACAGTCATGCTGCATATGGAATTGTAGAATTTGCCAACAGTTCAACTCAGAAAATAATTATGGTGAGTGTGTTGATTTAGAAGATTCAATGTTCTTGTTTGTAATGTACTGCTGTAATTTTCGGGCAACCAATTCATGCTGCATTTTCTTTTCGGAAATATTTTATTTTCTAACAATTTCTTCTTGTTTTAACGTGTGCAGATCCATTATTACAGTCAATCTTCATCAACTGAACACTACAGAATTGCATTGACACCATGTAACTATAGCACACTGTTCAATACCCTTTGCACTCATTTTATAAAGTAGTTTGAAGTGTTCGAGCATAATATTTCAGCATACATACTTCAGCAACTGCTGTCGCAGGTTCATCCAGTTGTCGAAGAATGCTTGTGCTCTGAAACAAAAGTGATATCAATGCCATAACTTTACAAATTTTGTATTGGTTCCCTGTCTTCGATTATAAGTTTCAGATGATTCTTTGGTATTTGAACTTCGTCACAACAGTGAAAGGCATACTCAGTATTCATTGGCTTTGTTATTGTTGATATGTAGCTATAAGTAAAACAGTTCTGGCTGCTCAATTGTTAATATGGTTTCTGAACCGACTTCTTGTGTAGGAGGACAACGTAAGAAAGTTGTATCTGCTGCTCCTTCGTGAAGGAGGAACGATAGGTGATCTTGCGGTGTCCTACGATGCTGTCTATTTATGGAACGGAACCGTAGCCAGAGGTAAGAGTTTTATGCTGTCGTCCTCTTGATTGAAAAATTGAAATGAATGAACTAGGGATTCCATGTCACAAAAACCTGAATCAACTTTCTATTAATGAGCGATGCATTAATTGATGGAATTCTGTTTATGTTTACTTTGTAAATGACATTTGTCAAATTGCTATCCTGTTACTTGCAGACGTTTTTCAGTCAACTGTTCCTGGGTCTGTTGTCATCTTGTCTGGTCAGAACATGTCGTCATTTGACATTGTCATCAAGCAAACTGTGTTTGTCAGACTTGGTGCCAGCTTTGTCATCAGTCTTACTGGAGTTCATCTTGTGATGAGTAAGAAGTTAATTTTTGTTAGCAGAATTCGCAGTGGTTTATATTTAATTGAATTTTGCTAAGAAACCCAGTTTATTTGCAGCTGGTATACTTAACTTCATATCTTTTCATATTTTCTGTAAGAATACTGAAATTTAGATTAAGTAATAAGTAAGTAGTGTAATGTGATTAAGGCATCAGTCAACGATTGCTTCAAAATAAATCATGAAAACAGAGTATAATCCATTGGAGCCTGTTTGAATTCTAAATAGTTAAGTTGTCAAAGTTTGGCTATGGTGGATAATCTTAAAAGCAAGTTGAAAATGAGATCTTAAAGTTTAGACCAGAATTACTTCAGTGAGCTAACATGAAATCGAATTTTGCAGCTAAGTCTGGATCCAATGACCATGAATGAAGAATGTTCAAGAACCCAATAGTGCCCTGAACGAGGCACAACAGGAGTTGCAATGTCTATTGATTGAGTGCAATTTTATCATAAGTCTGTATCAATATTCATTCCAAGCCTTGTGGTCTGCACATCAAAGACTTTTTGACTGAAGTGCACACATCAGGATCAGATACACCCAAAAGCACCTTGCATTTACATAACTTGAGAAGAGTGCTAGATTAAAGTTATTCAGTATAAGTTTAGCCATGCCTGGAAAGGTGACTGGGTGATGCATTTGTGATTGGCCATCATGTCATCTTACATTTATATACATCCATATTCCATTTTTTGGCCAGCCATTAATGTATGTTTGCCTATTTGGGTTTTGGAACAGTTTATCATATTTTGAAATGCTTTAAAGATAGGTTTATAAATATTTTGCATTTTAGAACCGGATGTTGGTTAGGTTTATAAATATTTTGCATTTTAGAACCGGATGTTGGTCCATACAATAGTCCTCTGTTGGGCTCGACCGCCTCAATTACAGTCGTAGTGACGAGCATGGCAGCGAATGGAGAAGTCGGTTTTCTGAACACAACGACGATCAGTGTGCCAGGACCACTTCCGTCCAATGGTTCATTGGTCAAGGCAAGCAGCTGTCTTCTCATTGATCACTGCTTTCATGTAGACTGTGTTAGTGCAAGTTGTCAAATAATATTGTAAGTTGTCAAATAATATGATAGATGTTGTCTTGGTTACTGTAGGTGCTGGTGGTGAGAGATGGGACAAATGGAAATGTCACTGTCTTTTGGAACATCTCTGGAACTAATGGAAGCAGTTACCAGTTGACAGACTCTGATGTTGTTCCACTATCTGGTTCCATCTCGATGCTGTCTGGTCAGTCTTTCAGAAAGCTAGCGTAAAGCTATGAGACCTTGATACTCTGATTGGGTGCTTGTAGGTACCACAAAGTCCTGGACTGGTGAGCCTGGACAACACATAAGTGACGAATCAGCCCCTTTTTTTTATCGGTCTGTAGATGGCTACTAAGTTAGAAGTGTCCATATGCTTGTGATATCTGTAGGTCTATTTGATTAATAGTATTATCACACTAACTGTGAGGTCAAAAAATGTGTCGATAAGAACGAAGATGAAGCTGTACGGGGTCCTAGTGGTACCGGTGTTGCTATATGGTTCAGAGTGTTGGTGCTTGTGCAGGGAAGATGAGAGGAGACTGTTGGTAGCCGAGATGATCTGGCTGCGAGGAATACTGAACAGAAGTAGAAGAGAAAGAATCAGAAATGAGATGAACAGGAAGGAACTAGGAGCGGAGGAAACTGTATTGGACAAGATCAGAAAAAGAAGACTCACTTGGTTCGGACATGTATCAAGGATGAACGACAGGAGACTACCAGTGGCGGCCCTGCATAGCCATGTGGAGGGAGAGAGGAGTAAAAGGCGCCAGAGAAAAACCTGGATAGACAACATAAGAGAAGATCTAGAAAACAAGAACATGAATATGAGGGAAGCCATGGATAACATCAAGGATCGAGTTCAATCAATCGCAATTTGTATAGCGCTCCTTCAAGATCCCTACTCATCGTCGGTGCGGCCTGACTGAGGAGATCAATGATGATGATGAAATTAGGCACTGGTGGTGGCGAAAGGTCAGAGTTGAATGTGTTGAATTTGGGGAACGATTGACTGAGTGACTGGCTCACCCAGAGTCCCAGACAAATAGTTTCTAACAAGATTTCTATTATTCTAGTATTTATTCATTTGCTAAAGATGTAACGCACCCAAAGTCGCACCGAAATATAAATCTGAGAAGCAGATAGTCCATCCACCAGGTGGAAATACAATCAGACATCCAAACACTATAAGGTCAAGGAGAAACAGTAATCTTTAAGAATCGTTTTCATTTTAGATTGAGCAATTTCTGCTTATTAGTTAATTAATTGGTTAGTTGTCTGTTGTGCATTTGCGGGAACAGTGCATGAAAGGTCAGAGTTCGAAGTCGTCTGTGACAGAGGCTGACGTGTATGCGCAGGTGGCCAGTTTGTTTCAAGATAATCCGGAACTCCTATCGGAATTTCGTCAGTTTCTACCAGATGCCAACGGCAATGCAGGTCTGATTAATGGGGTGAGCACAGATCTTTGTTTCATCAGATTTTTATTTATTAATGTTTTTATGACTTATATACTTAACATGAGTCTATTTATGAAATGGAAGCGACCTTACTCAGTACTCAAGAGCGTGTGGGTCAGTGGATGAAGAGAAATAAATCTTTAGTTATTTCGAAATTGAGGATTAGGAAACCAGATTGTAACTGGAATCAAACTAAAAATAATTTTGATATCGGACGTATTGTATTGTATTTTACTCGAGTCTTTATATGTTGCCTTTCGTAGTATGAACTGTTTAGAGGCGCTCCTGACTACAGTGCTATTGCTTAATAATAATAATAAGACAAAACTCGAAACAGTTTTAATCCAAGAAAAGATCGCATTCTTCACGAGCGAGATTTTGCGACGACCGGATGTTCCGCCTGCGAGGTGCTTAGTCAGTAAGGCTGTCAACAGGTACCCGCCCGTTCGTTACTGCCCGGGTAGCACGATCGGCTGACGGGTACCCGCTGTCCGTAA
>JAQFXW010001809.1:0-14122 GCA_034693945.1 Dendrobaena attemsi
CCTTCAATAAGGTACGTTAAAATACGTACGTACCTTTCAAAAAATAAAATACGTACCATACGTACCCTCGAGCTATGTGTCAAACAGTTCTAGATCAACGATTATGGGTGCACTCAGAGAGATAGAGAGGGGGGAGAATTATCATCGCGTATGAAGTACAGGAATGAGATGAGATAACTCTCTCTTCCATACAAGATTAGCGAGAGCATCTTCCGACAAGAAGAAGAAGAAGAAGAAGTCGTCGGTTGTAGATTAAATCAAGGATACGGAGGATGGAGCAGCTGGTCTTTCGGTGAGTATGTGTTGTTTCAATCTAGACCATCGACGATGGCCGGACCTGATTAGCGAACCGCTTCTGACACCATTGGGTGTATAGAAACTGCACCAAAGTCACACCAGAGACACATGGAAAGGCCTCCATGGACGCAGCGTCCGGCCTCTGATTGCAATCCTTACAGAAACACTTTCTTGTGAAAGATATAGGCAGTCGGACGGACGGACAGACGGGGAAACAGATAGACACAGACAGGCAGAGACAGAGAGACAATCAGACATGTAATGTAAACAAAATGCTAATTATAATCAAAAAGAGGCTGCGTGTCCACCTAATTAGTAATCCTAAGTAGAGAACCATTGACAGTAATTTAGTTAAGTTAGTAGTTAAGTAACTAGCTTTAAATAAATGTGCCATAAAATTTATGTCAAAGACGGATCAGGAACTACAAAGCAACCCCGAAATAGAACATACCAGTTACCCATTACTGCATCTGTATTATACTTTGAATATGTTATAGCTATTCTATCGGTTTTATCATCACTTCAGGGCCTCCTTGTTACACCAGCAGTGTGAAGATTTGTGCTCCTACAAATGTAGGGGCCTACGGATGTAATTTTGCTGATATTGGATAACAATATAATTATGATACAATGTACAACTTTCAAATTTCTCAGTGCCACATGCAATTCGCAACAGAAACACTGAACAGTGATACAACTTGAATCACTATGAAAATGCAATAAGCCAACATTTCAAAAGGACGAAATAAATATAAAAAAAATCCTGCATTTGTAGAGCTAAGTGTATTGAATGAAAATCACAAATGAAAGCAAACCCTCTTATTCCATGGTGTGAAAGATACACAGGTGTAATTATAGGCTGTATTATGTTCTATAAATAAGTTATCTGATTCAATTTATAAAGCTATGTATAATTGTGTCTGTTTATATAATATATATATACATACAGGGTGGGCCAAAAAAGTTAGCCCCCCAAATGAAATACAGTGTCCCCTATTCATTGATGCCACAAAATCCGGTTAAAGATCAAAACCCGCATTAAAATCCGGGGAGGTCAAGCAACTTAACTTTTATCTAGTTGCATTGACTTCTTGTTAAGTCTCTGACTCTCTGTGTTATGTCAGATTGTTACATTTGATTAGGCATATTAAATTAATAATACTACAACATGGAAGAGCATAATATACGAAATGATGTCAAGGTATAACAAGATCATGATGATGACGATGGTCTTGTCGCATAGCCTAGCTAAAAGAGTTCGGTTTCAGAAGTGAGTGGAAAGCAATACAATTGGAAGATATTAAACAAGAGGAAGAAAGAGCTGGAAAGAAAGAGGAGGAACGAGTAGGAAACAAAAGGAGTAAAGGAGAAACTGACTAACGAAATACGAGGAGGCAACTGGAGGCCGAGATAGAAAATGATTAACTTAAATAATGAGCGATAAGATCTTAGCCAAAGAATTTATGAGGGTCGAGAGGTCTGTAGGGCAATGTAGGCAGGAGATGATGCCATGTTTCAATGAATGGGATGAGGCACTTGTATCAAATGAAGCGATTGGAGGACAGAGGTAAATGTGGTGGTGAATGAGTTTTTGAGACTGTGGGGCGAGAGCATTCTGGACTGTTGTAGGTCTCTGTTTCATTTGAGTAGAGTCAATGTTGTCGAAATGTGAAGTACAGTAGTCAAGTTTTGAATGGACAAACCAACAGAGAGACATGCAGACATAGAACCACAGAGATGGAGACATAGGGAGACAAACATTCAGAGAGTGCATTGCGCTAGCAGTTGCAAGAGGCTGCTATATAATGCTTCAAGCATGGACGCCTGTTATAAGGGCGAAGGCTTCGTTCCTATACCCGGGGTCCATGCTTTAAGTGGTTCCGCCACTCCCCCAAAAAAGAGAAATATCATTATCTCTTACAAAACAAGAAGTTTGCACTAAATCTCCAAAGCCACACTGAAAATCATGGCAAATTTATTATCATTAAGACTATAGTTTGCATACCTATACCCAAAGACTATATTAAAAATCTCAAACGGTTCCAAAAATCTTAAATCTGTTCCTACATCCCAAGATCTTAAGACGAAAAAAATCCCAAAGAGTGGGTGCACTGGATGCTAAATGTATAAAGGTAGACAGAATTAAGGCACAGCGTAACAGTGGCTATACATGAGGACAAACCAGGTGCAAGCAATCGACCTTGTATAGAGCAGCATAAAACATCTGTACAATATATCAATTGGGTCGGTGCGCAGAGGGCAGCACGGACCGTCTGTTCTTTGGTCAGCAGATCCGTTTCTGTCAATCTGCTCACACATTGACTAAAACAAGCGCAAACATTGGAGGTTTTTTGCCCATGACAAACACACACACACACACACACACACACATAAACATACTGAGTGGTGAAACAACGGCCGCTGTGGATGTTTCAAATAGTTCATTGTAACCAGTGGAAACAAGGGATAATATGTCAGACTCCTCTGGGAGCCGCTGACCAATACCGGTTATTATCTAACGTTTACTAACGCCAGATGTCGACACCTGTTGCCGATCATTAAAAAACAATAATGTGTCATCTGATCGGGCGACACTTTGAAAGCCCTCCTATTCCATGGTGTGAAAGATACACAGATGTAATTATAGGCTGTATTATGTTCTATAAATAAGTTATCTGATTCAATTTATAAAGCTATGTATTATTGTGTCTGTATATATATAATATATATATATATACAGGGTGGGCCAAAAAAGTGAGACCCATACGGTTTTTTCTTAGTATTTCGGTAAAAATTAAGAATTTTCAAATAAATTTTACAGACTGAAAGGCAATTCATATTTACGCAAAATTCCTGAATTTCACCAAAATATTTCATACAGATTCAACTTTTAGTGGCGTCACCCACTGTTTCTTGGTGCTTCAATAACGTTTAACAGTTGGTTGCTAATATTTCCGCAAAAAGTAAAAATATTTTAATGAAATTTCACAGGCCTAAATGTAACTCATATTTACATATAACCACCAAATTTTATCAAAATATTTCAAAGTACACAAAAGTTGAAGCCCTTATAGTTAGTACACCTACTGGCTTAATATGTACTTAGCTCCACACCAGAGCCACCTATTACTTAGAGAACTTAATAACATTTTTGCTTAACGTAATCGTAAGCGAATAAATAATATGGCGACATCTGATTATAAGCTTACTCAATGCCCAATAGTTCAGCAATAAAAATTATAACCATAGGCGCTAGCGCCTAAAAACCCAGCTAGTTTACATATAACCACCAAATTTTATCTAAATATCTTAAAGTCAACAAATTTTGCAGCACTATTGTTGTTACGTCTGATGCATTATACTTTCTTGAATCATCAGATTCGTCAGAGGTTTTAACAACGGCCAATCGAAGCCAAAGATTACGGGGCGCCGCAGGAGAAATAAACAGAACAAACAAATTTAAATAAATAAAAAGTTATCAGAAATTCTCCTTGTTAAAATCCTCGATTGCCTTTATGTAGGTTATATTTTTTATATATATATTATATAATATAGTTTCTTGCCCTGTGGTATTATTATATATTGATAATATACATATATATACTGCATACTGCTTTTGAATAAAGAAAACGGGGAAAGGGAGATAAGTCTTAGCTGTTTTTGGACAAAAGTCACCAACGATCACTGATGCAAAACTCAGTTCTGACTTACTGCACTAGTGGAGAAGACTGACGAAGACTCTCTTGCAAGACGACTTCAAAGCTCACACAAGAGGACAGCAGTCTGTCTCTGTCACTCCATCTCTGTCTGCTGGTCTGTCTGTCTCTCACACTGTCACACTGTCTGTCCCAATATTTTAACTATGAGGCAAACTAATGCATTGACCAGTTGGTTCAAGGCCGAGAATATCAAGCTTAAACCAGCAGCCAATCAGAATTTTGAGTTGGAGAATGCTATGCAGCAGTGTTTGAGTTCATGGGTCAGTGGTGGGTGAAGATTGGTCATGATTATGAAGTGAACCCAAAGTGACCCGTGGTGACAAGGGTCACTTGACAAAGGGTATATTTTTACATGTAAACTGTTGTTTCATTCATTGGTTGACCTCAGACAACTATAAGCAATTAAGCATGAAAACAGATGCAAAGATTGATGATATCAGACTATGCTATCTAATAAACAATAATTAGTAACAATAACTAATAAACACGGCAAGCAACAATCAATCAAGTGCAATAAAAACCACCAAGTGTCACTACAACCATTTTAAAGAAGGTGATACTAAGCAATGGCACAACGCAATGAACGCATTAGAGCAGCTGCGATAGATAAACTGAAGGAATCAGACCACGTTGCTATGAATGGCAAAGACATTCACCTCAGGGTCCTTAGCACTGAAACAAAGTTTAATCGAAACACAAACTCTCTGCTGCTGCTGCCTTGGGTTTAAATTCCCTGACTATGAGTAAGTTTATGAACAGACGACTGAGGCAAGACATAAATTAACCAAAAGCTCTAATCTTTTATCAAGCATCTTTGAGAGGTTCTTTAAGTTAACTCTGCTTTACTAAAGCCAAGATACTTAAATGCACACATACATACTTGCATATATTCCTACATACATACGTAAGCATGCACACAGACACACATACATGCATGCATAGTGCATACAGATAGAGATACATACAGACATACATACAAATCCTTACTTGACCGTCCAAGTCGATTTCCCACCATTTCTACTCTCCCTTTGCACTCTTAAAGGTAAGTGGGGTTTGATTTACGACAAAGATTGCTAAAAAGCCAATCTGCAAGTTCCATCACAGTGGAGTTCATGCATTGATAAGGATTTAAGAGCTGTCTCATGTCTTAAATCATGCGAAACCTGGCAAACTAAGTCATTGAAATAGTTTTAGATTAGCAGAATCTTTTGACAATAATTACATACCCAACTGGATTCCATGCAACTGCTACTATATCGCTGCTACTATAATGATTACTAGCCTATTACAAACCTTTAAAGATGTGCAAAGTCACACAGAAGCATGAATCTGAGGTGCAGAATGCAGATTACTTTAGTTTCCAGCGACGCCAGGTGAAGAAGAGCTGTTCGATACTCACATTTTATTACATAATATTAGCTTAATAGCGACAGAAAGGAATATCAATGAATACGGGTTGAAAAGAAGATCAATTATTGACATGAATCCATTGTCATCTCTTACACGCTGTTCCTCTTAACAGCGTCTAATCACGTCGCACGTGAAGTGTGTTAGAAAGACAGCCCCATTGCCTTCATTGCCTCACTAGCGCCCTCTTAGCCTGATATATTCGACAGATCTGAAAGATGCTAGGCACATCTTTCCACTTGATGCCACTATATGGTCCAAATAAATATCCACCACTTACCGCGTTTATGGCTCGGACTGCAGAGAGTGGACGAACACTTCGAGCGAAACTGAGTATAGGCCTAATGTTCAACTAGATCTATATCGATCCGTCGCCTAGGCCTAGGCTGTATCTATCTGGATCCAAATTATATATATATATATACGCAGACTGAGTAGGCCTAGGTCGATTTAGTCTTGTCAACGCGCTAATCTTTTCGCCCCTATACTAAAAACTATAGTAAGACGATCAGGTCTAGTCAACTAAAACACAACAGTGACTGACTGTCACAACTATTTAGCCGCATCAGCAAAGTCATCATCATTCGCACGATCAGTCCCGCACCCTACCAAGATCACGATCAGCCTCCTTTCTAAGCGTAGACTTTTCCATCGGGTCCTTAAGAACCAAGCGCCGCCGCCGCTGCACCCAGCACACGCAGCAACAGCAGCAGCAGCAGCAGCAGGTGCTTAGCTAACTGCGGATATAATAATTCGAGATGAGAGGTGCTGACTGTAGGCCGAGCAGCAGCAGAAACGACGTTTGTTGGTGATCGTCGTCGCTTCTGTCAGTCACTCGCCAACTCGGGGCTCTGGCTAATAAAAGTTACACGTCGATCATATCTTCGTAGCCTGTGAGCGAAGGAGGCAGAGAACATGATTAGCCGTCAGTTATGTCATTCGCGCTCCGCGCTGGCATTTAGCCATCTCTCAAACAGATAAAAAATCGCAACGTTGTAGGCATACAACGCGTGGCGAGTAGGCTTAGTATGTTAGCCGCGCTGTGCACGCGTAGTTGCGTACACGGAAGGCAATTATTAGATGGCAGGTGCCTCACACTCAGCAGCGGCGCTAGCTATTCAATTTCATCATGAGCGTTCAGTGTTTATCGGGGGAGGAGGAGGGCGTTCGACCACCCGTTAATTTTGTCTAACCGTCCCAGTTCTTTGGCAGCTATAAAAGGGGAAAAGAGGGAGAACAATTAGATTTAGGAGTATGCAGAAGATTTTCATCGAAAAATACGAGTAATGACACAAAAGGTCGTCAATTGTTTTGGGCTTCACGTATGGAAATTCTTGCCTCAGAGAGTCCCAGTTCTTGACCCCAACACCCCGCCCCCAGTTCATTTTGGACAACTATAACACTGGGCGCGTCAGGGTATTGGGAGTTTTTGACAGGTCGAAGAATACTTTAATTTAGTTAATTAGAGAGTTTCAATTTTCGAGTTTACAAATAAGCTTAGTTATATAATAATAGGCCTAATTATAATAACTATAGGCCCTACTTCGAATTAAATATCTGACCTACTAGATTAGCTATCATAAGCAGAATCTCTTGACGATTACATACTCAACTGAAATCCATGAAAATGCTACTATACTATATGCTACTATTAGAATTATGACTATAAAATAAAACAATCCATTTTTAACATTTTTTTTCAAACACTGTATCAGATTGCCTATATAATTATATACCTGAAACGTTAAAGCAGGGTCTACGATGCGACCTGGAAGCAATCCCCCCAGTGTGAAAAAACTGACGACGCTTCTTAGTCATCATCACTTCAACTTTTCCCATTGCATCCACAAAAAGCTTATGACTTTTTTGGTCATCACTTCCCTTATTTATAATTTTCCCATCTGGTCTCTTTCATTATGGGGTGGGGGGAAAGAGATAACATCCCCCCCCCACCTACGACGTACGACCTGCGTTAAAGTGTCGGTTACACTAGCACTAGCTCCGCCCTTCTTACAGAGAGTTCAGAAGTGCTCACACGCTCTTATGGCGCAAGTGTAGTTGTACTGCAGAGTAATTCGAGTTAATGTCTTGTTCAAGGTCCCTGCCCAATGGCTTGAGGTTGATTTCGAACCTGCTACCCTCCGGTAACAAGGCAACGACCCAACCACTGCGCCACCACGTCTCACAGCAGGCCTTACGTTCAGGAATTGGATGTCATTAATATTAGTTCACTCGGATATTAATTTGTACAACACCTTTTCAAGTGAACTATGTAGGCCTACGCCTACCAAGATTAAGGCCTACTAAGCAATCAATCAATTTTCATTTATTAAAGTAACCTGACTAGCACATTGAAATTGCAATTGTTAGAATGCATAGAGATTAGAATATTAGGTTCCCAGTAGTCAGTAGTCCAGGACTACTACGGTCTGATACCAGCTCTCATGCAAAGTTGGTGTTAACACGTCGAAGCCTGAAGACCACATGCCAGCTAGGCCTTAGTTTTGGCCATCAAACATCGGCCTATAGGCCTACTAAGGCCTACTTATGCCTGCGTCGGTGTCATACCACAGTATACATAATTATATCATACCTAGGCCTACTTTGGTCGTCACATAGTCGGCACCATAGATATAATGGTGCAAGCAAGCCTGAATCTCGATTTAATGTGAAGTCATACCTATCTATGGTCAGTTATGTCACTTGGGGGCAGAAAGAGCTCTTAACCTTTGCTTATCGTGCGGTATAGGCCCTACGGAAGGAAAACTTTCGTAGGCAGGCCCAAATATATGTAGGCCTATGTGTGTACTATGTAGGCCTACATGCTTAAGCCTACACACAAAAGACTACATACACAGGTCTACATACATAGGCCAACAAGCATGGGCCTACATGCATTGCCTATAATAGGCACACATACATACTATTAGGCAAGCAATGTCATAGATAGGCCAACATACATAAGCTTGCATACATAGAATTACGTGCATAAGCCTACGTGCATAGGCCTACATACATAGGCCTACCTACGAAAGACTACATAGCTAGGCCTACATGGATTAGCCTACATGCATAATCCAATATGCATGGGTCTACATGCGAAGGCCTACATGCATAAGCCTACAATGCATAGGCCTACATACATATTGCATTATATTGTATTTGTTTATTTCTATACCGCCTACTTGTATAGGCCAACACGCATCGGTCTACATGCATAGGCATACATACATACATACATAGGCATACGTAGACAGGCTAACATACATAGGCCTGCATACATGGGCCTAAGTGCATAAGCCGTGCATAGGCCTACATACATAGGCTTGCAAAAGCGGCTCGGGAAATTTTATTCAAAGCACCCGAAATTTTCTGATGACTTTTTTGGTCATCATCTTGATTTCAGAAATATATTTGTTGTCTTCTTTTTTGTTTAGTCATCACCCTAATTTTTGCAATTAGGTTGAGGCACCGCCAAAATGTAGGGTTGGAACACAGGCCCACCGGGAAACTCCCAGTAGACATGTGGCCCACTCCGAGCCTGTAATGTAGAATTAGTTTAATCTGAAAAGTTGAAAACGTTAGCCCCGTTTGAATCATTAAAAGGCCTGGCCTATCTGTAGTGCATTTGGTTCAGAATTAGTGCCTTCAAACTTGAGATAGGCCTATACACTTTTATAAGCCTGCATATAATACGGACATAGATGTCGGACTGTACCCTTTCATCCCATCATAAGGGTGAAAATCAAAAGGATGCATGTTTTAAAAGGCGAAAATCAAAAGGGTGCACGTTTAAATAGGCATCGATACACATCAGCTGGACCCCAAGTCTCAAACATATTGTGTCAACTACAGGCTCTGCCCTTCCAGAAGCACTGCATCATCATTAGGTTTGTATTTAAACTTAATCAACACATCAGATACTTTGGCCTTAAGGTTCAAAGTCTTGAACTTAAGGTTCAAAGTCTTGATCTTAAGGTTCAAAGTCTTGGTCTTAAAAGTTCAAAGTCTTGACAACAATAATGCTTGTTGCCTACCTTTACTCTGACTTCTCCTTGGTTTAATTTGTCTGACACACTGCTGCCATCCAGTGAATGATTTTCAGTTCCAACGACATTCAGAATTAATAGTAGTTCGTCGTTGTCTTCTTGTTCTCTCACATGAAGCCATAGAGTGAAGACATTGGTCAGCTTTGACATTTTTCTAACACTAGACTAACAAACCAAATAATCTTTCAGCGCAAAGAATTCATTACTGAACAACATAATCATATGCAGTTCTATTAAATTACTTATTGATAAGAATTATCTTTCAATCGTTTGGTAAATATTACCTTGATCACCTATTATGGGGCATGGTAGTGTAGTGGTCAAGGTCGCCGCCTTGCAAACGATGGGTTGCAGATTCAAATCTCACCTGCTGCATAGGGACCTTTAGCAAGTCCTTCACTCACAACTGCTCAAGCGCTTCGGCGTGTAAAACTCCGACACACTTGCGGGCTGTAGTGGTCTGTAAGAGGCGGTATAGAAATATACAATACAATACAATTATTCCGGTAATACGTTCTTTGAATGATGGCCAGAAGTGCTGTTGCCACTTATTCACTAAATATGAGACTAGAAGGGATAACTTCAAAGTCTCAATAACATTTTATCAGGTGTTCTGTTAACTTATGAGTGCTATTTTAAATAGTTTCCATAAGATAGCACATTTTAGTACTTAGAATAATGAAAAGTTGCGCACCAATCTTGTAATAAATTCATTCATTCTAAACATTTATATAGCGCCCCTTCAAGAACCTACTCAGAGGCGCTCCCAGTCCAGCCACGACGAAAGTGACTATAGCAATTTTCAAACTCTAGTGTGCAGTGTATAATATTTCTTCATGTAATGTAAACGTAAATCTCAATTTATATAGTGTCCATCAGCGAACTCAACAGGGGCGCTCAAGTCATATTGTTGACTTTAAACTGTTTTATACACCAAGTTCAAATAAATGTAAAACAAAAGCGCAAGAACCAATGATATTTTATAACTTACCCTAATAATAATATTCATGTTCATTGACAAGTGAGCTTTTTTGGTAATGATGGATCTGCATCGTCTGTCATCATTTGTAAAGTCTTGTGATCCACTCTGTGTTACTTCAAGTTTAGCTATGACATCATTTACATTATCTAATCCAATTGTGCTCCTGCACATGTGTTATGTAAATATTTTGATGTTGGATAACAATAAAATAATGATTGATTGATTAATCCAGCACAATTCAAGTGCAACTAAGCAGTACTTACTGCAGGCCAAAGACAAGAAAGAAACTTCTGTTGGACCTTTGAAAAGCAAGTTTCTGTATTAACTGTTATTTGGCATTGACCATTCTCTTGTTCATCGAGCTGAATTGATGAGCCAGCTGAGGTATCAAGAAGCCTGAAGAAGGCCTTACCACAGATAAAATAACCGTGAAACAGGAAAATGGGCAACACTGCACTAAATTCTCTCTTAACTTTGATCTAAAATGAACAATAAACAACCAGTATGTAATAAAGGATGCAAATTTCCATAACAATGACTTAGGTTTGTATGGCGACAAACATTTATCACATTGCTTTTTGGTAATTTGGATAATTTGACATTGACTACTGAACTTGGAAGTCTTAGATGTATGCATAATTACACATTATACCAGCAATTCTCAACCTTCTAGAACTCACGGACCACTTACAAACTTTTCCCCGGGGTCGCGGACCACCACACAACTGAGCCCAAAAAACTGATAACCCTTTTTGTCATTTTGCCACAATTTCTAGATTTTCGGCTGAAATGACAATTTTCTAGTCATGAATTACTCATTTTCTTTCAAATTTGAGGGTTTTTTTTACACAAATACCCCAAAAACCTGTGCACCCTACACATTTTACATTTAAAAACGTTGTCGCTTTTGAAATGATGAAATTTATCTATTTTATCAATTTAAAAATACAAATTTCGAGGACCTCTTAGCGGACCACCTGGCACATGGCCACGGACCACAGCTGGGCCGCGGACCACAGGTTAATAACTACTGCATTATACTAGTAAAGGTTTGCCTCTGTTGGTCTTTCATCCTGGAACCGTCTTCCTCTTGCCAGAGGCAGGAGTTCTTTTCTCTCTCCTTCCGGGTTTCGCCGGCACCTGAAGACTATGTTATTTGCCAATGGCACTGTTCCATCGGGTCGGGAGCGCCCCTGTTGAGTTCGCTTTGATGGGTACTATATAAATTGAGATTTACATCTACTTTACAAGAGAACCCCTTGGACTTACATCATAGGCTTGGCTAGTGGTTTTACCAAATAAGTCATGGAACTTTCTAACGATACATACTCTTGAGGTTATCACAGCCCAGTGTGTAGGCCAGTCTCCAGATGTCCTGACCTCTCTCACCGATGGTCCTGCAGACTTCATAATAAGCTCCCCCAACATTACGACAAAATATCTGACCCATGTTACGGACTCTTGATTCAGTCCCCCCCTATCTACCACCCCTAAGGCGTTCCATTCTAAACTGAAGCTTCACCTCTTCAAACTAGCAGTCATACCATGATTCCTCTGACTCTCCCCCTCCTAACCCTCGTCCTAAACGACACCCGCCTTAACAGCTGCTCTGGCCCCTCCTCGGACCACCACGGACTTTTCTCATTGACTACTCCTTTGACTTTACGCAGCGCTCGTGAATTAGCTGGTGCCGAACGCTTAACTTTACAGAGCGCTTTAGAAGTGTCGAGTTTACGATTACGATATTAGATAAAATATTTATTTTATACAACACCGCTTAAATAATTAAATATCGATGGTAAACAACTACCACGTGGAGAGGTACTACATTCAATCAAGATACCACGACTGATGGACGTCATTAAGAGCTACTGTCCATTAATCAGTAAGTAACAAATCCATTAATCTCACATTAATCACAGTATAAAATAACCAGTGTAGGCCTAATTATTAATACTAGTAAATAAGAATATTATATTTGGGCTAATAATGTGACCATAATGTCGCATTTCTTATACTAGACCTACGGCACCTATTGCCACCTAACTGATAGCGCGGCTTGACGACTATTAGACTAACCATTAAAAAGTAGCATCTAGGCATAGGCCTACGACGATTAGTTTGCCAATAGAAGAATCGTAATCGTAATCTTAAACTCGACACTTCTAACGCGCTCTATAAAGCTAAGCGCTGGGCACCAGCTAATTCACGAGCGCTGCGTAAAGTCAAGAGAGTAGTCAATGAGAAACGTCCGTGGTGGTCCGAGGTCGAGTTCCAGGAGGTCAGAGCAGAAGGCAGAGCAGCTGTTGAGGCGGGTGTCGTTTAGGACAAGGGTTAGGAGGGGAGAGTCAGAGGAATCACCAAGGAGCCATTATAGCTCCAGAGGAACCAGATTAAACCTATTGGTCATTTTCAGAATGATTGCCAAATCCCAATCTATTGCGTACCGAAGTGAACTTCTGATCCAATTCCTTTCCATCCACCGAGGACTAATGCAACTATAGGTTTCTCCAGACTCATCATTCAGACGACTTTCAGAATAATTTCTCACTGACTGATATAATCCAGCAAAAGTTCAGTAGCCTAATAATCTCGAATCGTAGACCTACAGAATCGTGGATGCAACTTGTCACATTTGATACAGTCGCAAGCGACAAACTCGTTAATAGGTTGGCTATAATTATATACTGCCTGAAGGAGTAATAATTCTGCTAAAGATAAGAGGAATGGAGTTAGCCAGTTTTTTAATGCCAGCTGCCGAGCGCGTAAGGGTGGTACATTTTGCAAGGCCGTAGACAGTGGGTGTTTTGGGTGTTTAGACACCACCCGAAATGAAAATATGGCAATGTAAAGGTTCGTTTTTCATGTAAAAAGGTAGAAAATTTTGTTTTTTGGGCGTAAACCCCCCAATGAAATAATGTAAAATATTTTTCCAGGATGTGGGAAACACCCCCGAAACAAAATCCTGGCTACGGCATTGACATTTTGTATCCTTTTAGGGCAAGTGCTAGACTTGAGAGCCTCGGAGGTTGGGCTTCTAAGAAGCACGCGGCGGATACGTGGCTGGGCTGGGCTGCAGGCCTGCGGCTCGTAAGAGACAGTCAACAGCCTACGCATGACTCTAAGCAAGGCAGAGGAAGCCGGCTAGGGGACACTGGTCGTCTCTTTACGCTCGTATATCTCACTCTGTACGTCCGTTTGAGTCTGGCTGCAATGGCCTGCGCTACCTCATTAGGTGAGTGAGGCGGGGGACTAGCTATTTGAGCCGGAGTCTCAGCTGCAGTCGTCTTACAAGACGACATGTACTTGCGTGTTCGTCTGCGTGTCATCCTACGTCCCGTTACGCGTATGTTTGCTTACGTCTGTGATGTTATGAAGCATTCAGTCGGCCATCTTGGATCAGGTAAGCTGTGTTCGTTAATGCAATCGTACAGGTAATCGCAGCTGCTGCAGCCGGAGTTCGGTGGAAGGGAAGATGGAAGGACGGTGGACGAACGCAGGGGACTCGTCGGCTGCCACTGGCACTGCTTTTGTGGGAACGGGTGTTAGGACGTCGAGGGACAGTCACCCACAAACACACGGTGACAGTCTTAGCCGTTCCGTCCTTGGCTCTCGCTCTTGATTTTATTCATTCGGCAATTCGTATCTACAAGAACAGGTTTATAGTT
>JAQFXW010001810.1:0-14119 GCA_034693945.1 Dendrobaena attemsi
CTTCCATGTAACATAATGTAATGATAACAGTTATAACATCATCAGTATTATCAATCTTGATATTGAGTCTGATCTAATCTCACATAATGACATGTAATTGGAAGCCTTTTTCAAAACCCCTCACAATAAGCAACTCCTTCCTACCTTTAATTACTATTCTCTCCTTGTATCCCACTTTAAGCATGATGACCACACTACATCCATGCCAATTAAGTATCCAAGATAATATATCCTCGGTTATTGAAAACAAATAATTTTCTATCCTTGATATTGCCAAGGCTTTCGACACGGTCGATCACAGTATATTACTTGCAAATATCGGGATCCGGGGTCAAAATTTATGCTGGTTTAAGAGTTATCTCATCAATAGAAAATTTATGCTGGTTTAAGAGTTATCTCACCAATAGAAAAGAACTTGTTGCATGTAAGGGCCATTTATCTCAACTTAGAGTGATTAAGCTTGGAGTTCCCCAACGCTCTATACTCGGTCCTCTACTATTCTTAATATTAATCATTGACCTTCCTAATGCTTCAACATTTGCCTATTTTATTCTTTTTTGCTGATGACTCTAGCGGGTTTTTCTCATACAAATTATGACAGTTTATTTCAAATAGCAAACCAGGAAATAAGAAAATCGCAGATTGATTCATAAGTAATAAATTATCTGTAAATCTAAATAAAACTAGCTACATTCTTTTTCGTTATCATAGTAAGAAAAATCCCAAAGGTAAAATCAAAATTGATCACTTAAAAATTCCCCAAGTAGTTTGAACAGTTTTTTAGGTGTCCATCTGGATCAGCATTTGACCTGGAATATTCACATATCCCAAATTGCATCGAAGATCTAAAAAAATATAGGAATCCTGCCACGCATTGCTTATTTACTGCCTACTTACTTACACCTAAATCTAGTATTATACACTCATTCATCCATATTTAACATACTGCAACATGATTTGGGCTTCCAATTATGCCACGAGATTAAAACATCTTGTTACTCTCCAAAGAGAGCTGTTAGGATCATTTCAGGATCCTCCTCAACACCACTCTTCTTTCATCAGTTTAAAATTCTGCAACCTGAGCAAATTAAAACTATCCAAATTTGTGAGTTCATGTTATAGTGTCGAGCTCATTCTCTGCCACCTATATTTGTCAATTATTTCCACTCCATCTCTGACCTACGCCATTATGAAATAAGATATGCAGCAAATTTCAGAGGAATTTTGACTTGGAAAATTTTCCTTAAAAAGTGCTGGTCCCCTAATGTGGAATAGTCTACCAATTCAACTGAGAAATATCCTAAGCTTTCGTTTGTTCAAAATTCAATTACGCATTTACATCTTTTCCAAGAGTACTTAAATCTTATGGTATGTGTTTAGTTAACTAGGTAAGTCCTACACTAATTAACTTCTTAGTTTTCACTTTATTATGCCATGATTGCCTCCTTTGAATATATACTATATACCTTACTTTAGGGTGACCCTTGCTAGCGGGGCCTTGGCCCTTTTAGGTTTCTCCCATTGCTTCCATTGTCAAAACCTATTTGCTAAAAATTTTACTGTTACTGTAAAATTTTACATTGCAGTCAATAAATAGTGTGGCTATGGTTGTGGTAAATACCCTTCAACAAAAGACAGGTTAGCCAAGTGTGCAATAATGTATCTCAAGAACAAGAATATTCTTGGTATGGAAAAATTCTGCAAGAAGTAGCAATTATTCCAACATTTCTCTGTAGATGCAAATCTAAAAACAGAGTAAACTATTTAAGCACTTATTTTTGAAGGAAAAGTTTTCTGTAAAACTTTCCAAAATTGTTTGAATATCTTTCTTCTGTAAGTTCTGAAAGTTTGGTCAAAAAGACTACCGGTAGTCTGTTGGTTGTCAAGAAATGATATTTTACATGGATGATTCGCATAAATGAAGTTGTGAATGTTTCATACCTTGTTCTCATAGGTTCTTGTCTTGACTTTCTTCTGCTGTAAACATGACGTGTGTTTCTGCACTGTAGGAAGCAGGTACGAGCGACAAAGGCTGAAGCTGAGAAAGATGGAGTTGTCGTTCCAACAACGCTGCAGGAATATTGTGTCACATCAAAGCCAAAGTCCCAAGAGTGTAGCGCAGATCCCGACTTCTATGACGATGACTACATGGAAAACGATGAGGAGGAAGATGGAGAGGAGGAAGAAGAAAACAACTGTGATGATGGTGAGGGTGACTCAGGTCATGGCGACTCATGAGTTGTACCGCTTAACGACTCTGACTGAATCGATTCAACCAGTTTGGTGCGACTGTGGTTTGATAAAAAAAATTGTAAAATGTAAATTTGACGATGACATATGTCTTTCGAAATATGTCTCTCACTCTGAGGACATTAACAAGCTTGGCGACTTGTTTTGCTCTGATACAATTCAAAATTGTGTTGCGATTTTTGCTGCCAAGTAGAACATTGTTTTTTCTTTTTGAGCTGATTATGCTTTGAACAGCTACACAACATTGTTTCTGTGTTTTGAAGGCAATCTTAGATAAATAACTAATATTGTCAAAGTTTTGTTGGTTACATATTATAGTTGAAACCAAATTGACAGTTTTATGTACATTTGATGGTATTCTGGCATTGTTATGAATTTACCTGTTACGGGCTTCTGTTGTCAACCCTTTGCATGCCACAGATGGGACATTTTGAAAGTTTTTTGCACATGCTATAGCATCGAAACGGTGACATATGAAGTGTTTTGCTCAAATGATTTGATGTTAGGGAACTAGCATTCTTCCTACATGAATAAGTTGCCCATTAAGTAGGATGATAAGTAATTTCAAATTTCACATTGATTTCACACGTGTGAGATAGCTGTTTCGTTCTGTTATTGTGTTTTGTGACCAAAATGGCGAGTGAATACGAAGTTTGGCATATAATTTTCAGTAATACGGAGTTGGGTGAAAAGTGAATTTTTAAGGATTTCACACATTTATTGAGAACAGAAACAACTGTACTGTAAGCTAAGTTCAATGCAACAATTTGCGATTCCAGCAGCAATATTTTGTCAACCAGACTTGGTTTTTATCAGTCTGCAATACAGAGTGGTTGAAACCTTTTACTCCAATGGGTTCCAATGCGTCTGATATAATTTTTTGTTTTAGAACGGGAATCACTGGCTCAGATCGTCGCAACAAGCACTCCAGGCATTAAGCTAGCGATGCCCGAATGTAAATAAAGTGGCATCACACGGATTTCTACCTTTATTCTGCCCTAGGGGATTTTAAAAGTGCCTCTGAAGTAGTTCCTGGACAACACACTTTACCTGGCTTGAGATCTGTCATGCCATGCAAAAGTTGGAAATAATTGTGAAGTCTTTTCACATAAATGACAATGATGTTAGCTATTAAAAGCTAATGTCAGTTACTGTTGGAGATTAGCTTTCCACTCAGATTGTGAAGCAAGTTCTGAAAGAAGCAAAGGTTAATTAAAAATGATGGTTTTCATAAAAAAAAAACAGTTATGACAAGACATCTGATTCTTGTTTAAAATGTTATCTACTAATAACTGGAGAAACACTATATTGCTTATGTATATTTATTATATCTATTGGTTGCATACATTTATTTCAGACATTACATTTCGCATACATGTCCTATAGAAAACTTTCTACTAAATACAAAATATTACGTAATATAGACCTGTTCAAAATTCGCTTATTAGCAAGTTTTGTGTTAATTTTAATTCTATACTGAGTGATTGATAAATACAATGTTTTATACATAAGGAGCAAAATGGTCCAGATAAATCTAGCCAGCATCAGAATTAGAGCTAAATTATGTTGCATGCAAAGGGTTAATATGTGACCGGCCTGTTAAGAGAATGAAGCTGTCTACTGCCATAACTGCTTTGTCTTTAGGAAGAAGCTGACTTCATCTTCTATATTATGCATTATGCACAAGTAGAATGTGAGTTAGCTGAACAACTGAATGTCTAGCAAATTGTTTCTACAGGCCTTGTTAGGTTTCTTGATGATGGACAATTTAAACCTTCTAAATTGTTTATTCTTGTTTGTTCTTGAGAAAATAATGTTTAATATGAATTGTAGCCTGAATTTGACAGGCAACTATGCACACCCAGTTCACACACACACACCTACTCACAGTTTAACAGCTCTCTCTGTAACATATGGGTTATTGACTATTGAGATTGTGAAGAAAGTGAATGATTTCATGGCTGTCGGCCTATTGTTGTCACTTGTGAAGGGAGCAGCAATGGTGAAATAGTCTCTGCTTGTTATGGTTCATCGTCTGAGAAGATGACAATTCCATGTCATCTGTGAGAGACGAGATTGAAGGGCAGTAAGAAGCGATCGTAGGTGACCAGCAACTGATCGGATGATCTGTTTGGATTAGCCGGAATTTGTCAGTGATTTTTTCAGCGATAGGAGAATTTAGTTAATTGACACTGACATATCTGTGTTTGCTTACCAGCTAGTACCAAATACTGTTCATTCAATGCTGAATATGAGCTTGACCATTTTGAGAATTTTAGCAGATTTGAAATTATGCAGGATTTCATTCAATGCCTTTACATGAATGTTTTGGAAATGCTGTATCAGTGTTAATAGTAATACTTACGTTGTCCCGTTGTTGAATTGCTCTTGTTGTATCTCTGCTTTAACCTACTATACGCAGAGCTATTATGCAAAACCTGCTTATGCTAAACAAACAATGTTTATATTTCTCAAGAGATCATTGACAGTTTTCATCTTCATTTGTTTGTTTTTATTTAAAGAATTTACTATTGCCTACTGACAGCTTTAGCATGAAAATGTTTTTATTTCATAGGAATAATATAACATTATTATAAACATTATGTATGCCCATGAGTTGTAGAGCATCATTTCAAGGGCAATGTAAATCAGTCCAGTTCAGAAAATTTATTTGGAATGGCTGGAACTTGCTAGTGAGCTGTTAATAATGTCTTTTGTAACCCCTAAACTTGTAAAGCCAAGTATTCACCTTGTCACCTTGTGCTGTCAGTTATTTGAACTCTAGCGACCGTAATCATGAAGCTTCTCCATTTCTTTCTTTCTGATGTTGCGTTCCTTAGTTCTGCCAAATTCATTCCAGTTGTTTCGTGTATCTCATCCATTGATTTTTATCTTGATCGCCCTTGTTTTCTCCTTCTTTCTCCACAAGCCAACATCTTTTCCAGTCCATCTGATCTTATAACATGTCCAAAGAACATCAGCTTTGTTCTTAGCACTATTTGTTGTAACGTCTCATCCTTCTCGATTCATTAGGTCTTTTCTCTGTCCATGATATTCTCAGCATTTTGATCCATATCCACATTTCACATGCATTGATCCTTTTCCCCCTTTTATTCTTCATTGTCCACGTCTCACTGCCATATATTACTGTGGGTATGATCAAGGCCTTCACCAATAATTTTTCGTACCTTGCTCACGTGTTTGTCCTTCCATATTTTTCCAAACCATTTATTGCAGCTTTTCCTATCGCCACCCCTCGATTTGTATGCATATCGCACTTTCCCTCTCTCTCTACTACTGATCCCAAGAACATAAAGCTTGTTAACGTCTCTATTTCCTCTCCATCTATCTCGAAACTGTCCTCCCCAGCTGTTGTCATGATCTTTGTCTTCTTTATACTGAAGTAGAGTCCTGCTTTCTCACTTTTTCTCTTCAGCCTTATCAGTTCTACCAGCTCTGTCTTTTTACCTGCCAATGTGTTGCGTCATCTGCGTATCTCAAATTATTCAGTGTTCTTCCCGCTATCTTTACACCCTCAGTTGCCTCATCCATTTCTGCCATCCTCATTATTTTTTCTGCATACAGATTAAATAAGAAAAGAGACAAGATGCATCCTTGCCTCACTCCCTTCCTTATTTTTGTTTTGTCGGTATCTCCAAATTCTGTTCTTATCACCGCTATCTGTTCTTTGTACAATCCCTTAAGAAGTTGTATTAAGTGTTTTTGTATTCCCATTTCTATCAAGGTTTTCCACATCAATTCATGGTTGATGCAGTCAAATGCTTTACTGTAATCAATGAAGCAAATGTATACTTTTTGTCCATACTCTCTTTGTCTCTCCATTATCCACCTCATGTTGGCAATATGGTCACGAGTTCCACAGAATTTTCTAAATTATATTCACCAGACCAAAAAAGCATTTTCACAATTACTGATTGTTTCATCTCATCTGATTTTATCTAATGAGAATAATTCAACATTAAAATGTATTGACATGGGGACAATGTATCTGTTTTCATCTGAAGATGTCTTGCATTGTAAGTTAAAAAAATCATACTTGATTTACAACAACCCTTTATTCAAGTAGCTTACATAGTTCAAGGTCTAATCGTTTCATTTGTCATCATTGGAGTACTTTCATGAGTACCTTTTAATAATACAAGCAAACACGCTCCTTGATTGAAAAATATTTAGCAAACCCTCTTTCAGAACATATGCATGCAAAAGGCAAAAAAGAAATTGCAAAATATACAGAAAAATATCTGCTAATTATTCATCACTGGATCCTAAAAATATATTCTTGTTCTGCATTCCGATTCCTATTTGCAATATAGTTATGTACAACAGATAATTAAGATCAAATCCTTCAGAATATAGTATGTATAGTATAGCCATGTAGCTAGAGAGAAAATCTCAACATGAAGGCCAAATACGTCAGAAAAAGAAGTCAGACATTCGGAAATAAAACTAAAAGAACTGTAACGAGATGCAAATAAGTTCAAACTGAAGTGTTAAACAGAAAACACCATGCCATTAAAAGAAGTCATAAGCTGCAAATCACAGGCTGAAGCATAAGGACAAAGTGAGGACTATAAAGTCAATGTAATGGGTTGGCACAGCCCAGAGTTTGACTAACTCAGCACAAACACGTTCATCTGAAAAACCACAATTAAATTTGTAAATAAAAAAGACTGAAACAGAAAATTTACATGATTCAGGGCATCATGATTAAATCCTAAAAATTTGTACTGCATCAAATATAAAGTGCATACAGTAGTGTTTAAATCTTGCTCTAAAACAACAAATTGCATCAAAATTAATTTCTATCATGATTCACAATACAAGAAAACCTTTGCATTAAAAAGAACAACTTTGGAACATAGATTTCCTCGCAAGGAGATTTACAAAATTTAAATCATGTACCAGTAAGTATTTTGGAAGAAAACGTGAAAAAGATCACGCAACAGATCTCATGTAAAAACAACATCAAATATGCCAGGGTCATTTCAGAAAATGTGTTTCTGAGACCCAGGCAGTGTTGGTGTTTACCCAAACCTCATTCTGGGCCTGCAACAAAATTTCACCATACAGACAATTATTTATCAGATCTTATTAAGCAGATCTTTTTCAGTAGTAATAAAAATGCTATACAGTATACATCATGACAAGTCAAAGCTAACATTATCCAAACAGATCTGATATCTAGCACAGCATTAATATCCAAGAGTTCAATTACATTGTGTAAATGATTGATTTGATATAAAAATTAAATCACCCAACCAACTTTCTTAAAGCTTTTTAGATATTATATGGCAAATCATTATTAGCAATTGGCATATTATGCCACAACTGGAGGTACAAATAAATGATGACTCAGTGGTGCCGGTTAGTAAGGCGTTTGACTGTTGATTTCAGAGGACAAGTTGGATGAACTAAAAGCAAAAACAAAACATCTCAGTTATTACAAATGAAAACGTATTGATCATCTGATCAATGAAATATCTGTAACCAAAACCACTGTAGTACAGTACAATAGCAGTGTCACGAGAAACAATAACACAGTAGAAGTACGTCGATGCAGTATCATCAGTGCGGTGAAATCTTCGGTGTCTTTTGGGACTAAGCCGTGTTTTTTAATAGAAGCAACTTAAGAGTGCAGCCTAAAGTTTAAACTATGATGAAGTATACATAATTCCAAACATCACACAACATTTATCAATTAATATGCCAACATTTGTGCATGCAGGAAATATAGAAGATTTGCATAAAATAATTGATTGCTTGCATCGTTCGGTAACTTCGATTATTACGGTAATGACAAAAGTGCATTAGGTAAAAGTGCAAGAGATCAGAGATTGAGAATGAGTGCAATCATCTGACCATGCTACATTTCCACAACTCAACCGTTCACATATTCAGAAAAGTACCGTCTAGTACAACCAACATTCATGTGGCCAGAATCTTGTGTCAAAGCACATTTAGCTTTGTATTCTGCCAAACACTTATGTCTCATCAGTTCACAGAAGTTGATGTCTGGCTAGACATTATGACACCAATGAGAATCCTGGCAAACCAATGTCCGATGTTTCCAGACGTTACTCTTGCATATACAGATTTTATGCTGTTGATCAATAACTCCAGAAAGTGATAAAAGTCTATTAAATTATTTAAAATCTAGCTGAATAAAGCTTAAAATAAGCTCAAGTGATTGAACTTCATTCACCTTCAGCCAGTGCATACACGACTCAGTGGTTTAGTTAGCAAATCCAATTGTCATTCATTCTAATTGTCACCCATGGAACATGTAAAACTAAACATTCCCAGCACCTAACGTAAATGTAAAAGTGATTGTAAAATCAGTATAACTATAATGCTACAACTGAAAACTATATCAAACTCTGTGCTAAACTGAATACATATGCATAACACAGTACTTTGCTGTGATGCTGTATTTGCTCATAGACAAACTTACATCCCCAGTAACTGCAGCCAGCTATACAAGAGCCTAGCATACTGAGAAGACACCATAAGATACAGTTACCTGTTCAATATAAATCATCCTCCATTTTAGCGGAACATCCAGGAAACCACAGCAGAGTGTAAGTTAGGTCGTTCAGTAATGCAAGATGGGTTAATAGCAAAAGAAAACTATGAAAGGCATGCCAGATATCACAGGCCAACAACACTCAAGATTTACAACAATAATGTCCAAACTTACGACATACTTGACTACAAAGGGCTACGTAACAATGATCCCTGCTGTAAGTATGCGGTGATCAAAACTACCAACTTGTAAGAATATCTAGAAAATAGCAAATTAATGTTAAAGTCAAAAACATCATGGACTGAAGCTTCAAAGCAGTAATGAAGGAAAACATATAAACATATAAATGCACAAGTGAAAAGTCAAGAAACTGAATATTAATCAGTACTCATCAAATTGTTCTGGTAAATTACTCTATTCTTGGGAAGAGTAATAAACCAGTAAACTTTAAATTCATTCATTCATTTCAATAATTGTGCTCATATCGTAATAAAATCATACCACTTTATGCAGTTACTTCTACATTTTCAGAATAAGCAGCATGATGATAATAGACTATATCCAATGCAACCAAGACTATATATATATTCTGCTAATGTTAGTTACTAACTACCAATCCTTCCGTGCATTGTTACTGGCTACAGAGCAGACTAAGACAGCTACAGTTACTGGTCAACCGGCAATGAAAACATTTATTAACCTTATACACTGAAGAAGTTCAAACCAAGCAACGTGCTCTTTCAGTAGCAAGTAAATTCAATTTCTTGTATTAAGGTGACTGTTTGTAAAACTGTGAATTTTTCCAGTTGTGTAAGAAAAAATTATTGTAATTTTAGAATGTAAATATTTATATAAGAAATAGGTTTCTAGCAAAACTTTAATGAAAAATATGAAAAATAACAAAAAGGCACACAAAATGACACACTGTCATGAAAGAAATGAACATAATATAGCACAGTCACACATATGACCCCTCTGTACAAAAGAACGCTACAAAGAATTGAAGAATGCATAAGCACAAGAATCCACAAGAGTAAAAAGTCAAAAATGCAAACACTGGTTTATCAAATATGCATAAGCAAACGGTAAAAAATATACAATGTTCACTTTATGCTGATACACTTTATGTCACAATATATTATGTACAAACGCCATTCATCACTGCTAAGTACTATAACTGCATATACCGTAATTATTACCGGTACTTCAGTAAGTATCACTTGCCATATCTACAAAAACGTATATTACCAGTACTGCTGATATCATCATGCATACTTGTATTGTTCAAAGACATGTACTACCGTAGGTGTTATGCACTGACACTTTTTTACTATATTCAACGACTTAACATTCATAAAGTCTTACTACATTAGTGTAGCCTATGTAGTTCTTGGCACAGTAGGTTGAATAAATGCTGTAGACTTAGCAAAATCATCACCACAACCAGAAAAGTTCATTTCACTTGGTCCTAGATTAATCATGCATAAGGAATTGCATGATGTGTAGCTAAAATAACTATTTCGTAAAATGATCTATTCCTTGTTTCTTGTTGAAAGACTCTTGTTAAAAACATCGAGACAGAGTAGACTTTAGAAGTCATGAGAAACATGATAATCAAGGAACTGATTGATATTCATAGCATTATTATGGCAGCTAAAGATTTATTATGGCTAGTAATGGGCACTTTTGAAGTAAGCCTCAACTGGCTCAAATGCTGATTGAGAAAATCTGATAACTGTTGCTGCTGCCTTCCTGTGAATTTGAAACGCAAAATTGTTCAAAGTAAGTTGAAATATTTTATTATATAAACATTATTTTCAAGAAGTTTTATCAGTTTTCATTCATGATTTTATTCAATTTTAATAGAACAAAATTTAAAACTGTTTACCTACATAATTCGATAAAAAAAGTACATACAATATATCTGATATATAATATTTATATCTTAATACACATTTATTGATACATACTTTCATAATAAATAAAAAAAATGATATATTTATAATTTATATCTTAGAAATGTTGTTAATGATAAACAACTACTGGCAATACCACAATTCCACACCAGAACCAAGACTACGACAGCTAAAGATTCTTAATGGAACATTAGATTTAGCAAGTATAAATAAATGAGAATTTCTACATTTTTGCATGCAAGTGCACAATATTGCTAAAGCAACAGCTGCATCACAGAGAACAATGAAGGTTAGTTTAAAGCCACAAATTAAATGGCTGCCCGAGAGAAGGAGGTTAAAGCAAGCGGGGACCAAAGTGGTGTTAGTGTGGATGGGAATTGGATGCAACAGTGGCATCATAGCAAGAGTCATAGTACATGGCCCTGGGAGTCAGCGGAATATTGTGCCTGTCAGATGAGCTACAAGACAAAGAAATACAGATTCAATGCAATAACTCCGTCAATTATGTTATCCTTGTAATCAGTTCCTTTCCACCTGTGCATACTGCACACACATCGCATATTACGCGACTATGGAAATCATCATAAGTCATAGCTACTTAGCTAGTTGTCTTCTGATTATTTTATAATATATATCACAGAAAATCTTTTTTTTCGTTAAACTCAAAGTACACTTCTTCTCATTACTGGCAAATATGAACAGATTCACTTCTAACACTGCTGGTAACACTAAACTCATGAAGTTGAATTAAACTTACAGAATAGAAACATGTAATATATCCAATTAAATTTTAAAATGAACACCAGTTTCACCTCTGCTCACCGGTCAAATGACCTTGCAAAGAAAATTATCAACAGAATTAGATTCGATGAATGCATTTCCCAGTGGAAAAAGAAAGCATTGGTAGGCCTAAAAAGAGTCACCCTGCAGCAATTTCCATCCTGCTATGCAGGAAACATAATCAAGTTATTTAACGCCAACTCAAACTGCATAACAAAATCTAACTTGTTATTTGCTAGTGGTGCTAACAAACAATAAAACATGAGGCAATAAATAGACTACATTAATAGTAATTTCCGAAACATGTTGACTGCAGCGTATATGTGAAGCAACGTATTTGTTATAATAAAATGATCAGTCACAGCATAACAAGATCCAAACTAAAACTATAAGAGAGATAGGACAGAAGGATATGGAAAGCATCATCGGAAAGAGAAGCAAAACTTATTTGAGTTGGATGGAGAAGTGCATGTTTTTCATATGGATGAAGATGGTAGAGCCAAACAAGCTATGTACCAGAATACTGGAGAGAGAGAAGGAAAGGAAGACCGCAGAAGAACTGGCACGGACCATCACAGATGACTTGAGATGTTTAGAGATGATGTGGAATGAGGCCGAGAAGCTGGCGATGGACAGAGGCGGATGGAGGATATGCGTTGCCCGAAGTCCAGACCTGCACAGGAAGAACTAAATATTCTGGTATCTACATATATTGATAAATAAATGCACCCTCAATACGAAGTACGTGGTAGTGGTTTATGGACAAGTGTGAGAGAAAACAAAAAGACACATCGAGGGAATCAAAAGGGAACAAAACTGAACAGCAGAGCAAATTTCTACCTTATTAGTCAACATTCAACATCATGGGCATATCTGAATCTGAATAAGTCCTACACACAATAAAAATTGACTGCAATAATATTTAATGCAAAATAATTAAATTATTTATTGTATATCGGCGATTCCCAAGTACCCATGTTGGAACGCTCTTGTGAGTAACTAAAGGCCGCTAAACAAATGCATACATACAATCATACATCAATAACAGTCTTCTCCTGCCCAGCCTTGGGCTGAAGAACCTCCCTAAAGACAGATCTTCAAGAACAAATGATGTTCAAAATTCATAATTCTAATTGTTTCTGATTAATATCTGAAGATCTCATATTTTAAAGATAGGTTGTCAGAAATAATATTAAGACTATGTAAAAACAGACACGATGTGAGCAAGAGCATGAAAGTTTGTGATCGTTAATATTTCAGATAGAAGAATCAAATCATATGAATTCAAACTTGATGAATTTAATAGACACAATAGGTGCAGTGATGAGTAAAAAAATAAGAAAGACAAATCAGGAAGCAACAAATCAAGCATGAACAAAGCTCGTAAACTGCAGACTCATTTAAACGCAGTCAGTCTATTGTGTAAGCATGAATCTGATTTACAAGCAGTTGTAAAGCCTACTCTTGAATTTCACATGTGTGCTTATATGTGATGGCCACAAGAAAAGGAACAATAACGCTGGATTTAGCTACCGAGATATAGGCCTTAGAACAGGGTCACCCATCAAGATATCAAAATCAGGTTTTCACTGGAATTCGCTAGATGACCCCTCTATCTATTATCAGAAATAATTTTTGCTTCAAAATCAAAGATTGAAACTATTTATTTCACAGTTCAAAACTATCGCGGTAAAATGTAACGGGCAACACCATTCTTGGGTATAATGACAATAAAATACATTTAAAACAGGTTTGAACAGCAATCAATTTAATTTTACAATAGTAAAGTGCTAAATAAAATGTTCTATCCGTCTATTCTGTGACTGTGTGTTGTTTTCTAGTTTTACGAATTTACAATGGAGATATCGAGCGTGAGCGATATTGGAGGTCTGACTTTAGATCGATTTTACTGAGATTCACATCTTTGAGATAAATCGCGCTCTAAATTCTACAGTAATCATTAATACTTCAATTTGACACCATTGTACGTGAAACGACACATTTATTTACTGAGATATAAGCCTTTGAACGTGGTCACCCATCAATATAAGAAAATCGAGTTTTCACTTGAATTCGCTAGATGACGAGTCAATCTATTCTCAGAAATAATTTTTGCTTTAAAACAAACATTAAAACTATTTATTTCACATTTTAAAACTATAGCCATCGCAGCTTAGGTCCCCCGTTACAGGGCAACACCATTCTCTGGGTATTATGACAATAAAAATACATTAAATAAGAAACAGGTTTTAACAACAATCATTTTAATTTTATAAAAGCAACGTGCTAAATAAAAAGTTCTACCTGTCTACGCTGCATGTTGTTTTCTATGTTTTTGAAGTTACAGTGGAGGCGTCGAGCGTGAGCAATATTGGACGTCTAACTTCAAATCAATTATACCGAGAAACGCATATTTGAGATAAATTGCATTCTGATTTCTATAGAAAGTCAATTATATTCCAATTTGGCACCTTTAATATGTCCATTATATACCATTACTGGTGCTGATCACGGTGGTATACAAAAGTCCATTTCCGCATTGTGGTCCCTTTTTATGTGTCACCTCACATATGTCATTATTTTCAGAGTTTCATGCTGGTTATGGTGGTTTACATTATGGTAAGTAATG
>JAQFXW010001811.1:0-14118 GCA_034693945.1 Dendrobaena attemsi
GGAGACACTTGTGCGGCTCTAGTTCTTTGGGATTCATTCCTTGTCCGAAATCATCGGTGAGATGGAAATTAGTTTCTGCAGAACATCCTGCTAGGAATACAAATGATTAGACTTGGATGCAAGAAGATTGGCATCAGGAAGGAATGGGTTTCTCAATCTGTCATATCTCCACGTCTCCAAAAAGGCAGCCAAATGCAGCTAAAGACAAAGTAACTGATTCACATAGTGTTGCATTCATCCTCTCATTCAAACTGCATTGGCCTCCTGCTGAATTCACAGTCTCTACAACCTGACAAGTCTGACCTGAGAAAACCTTAAAATGAGCCCACATGCCAACTACTAGGATCATTCATTCTGCATTGAGCACTGCAGCCATCTACTGATGAAAATACTCACTCTTGTGTAATGAGAATTTATTTTGTAATGAGCCTTGCTCATACAAAAACTCGTAAATTTACTCAAACTCTTTCTCTTATTTTATGAAGAGATTCAATAGCTTACTAGTAATCTCATTGGCTTCAAATATCTGCAAATCTAACTCCTGTGCATGGGATCGCTTTTGTGACTGATTAGAAACACCTCAGATTTGCATTTGATTGCGACCACGTGCACAATAAATTTTTGTAATGTTAATAATAGATCCGATCCCATAATCAGATTGAAGAGGCTGTGCCTAATTCAAGACAGCAAGCAAATAATTAATAAAAAAAAATCAATATTAAAGTACATAAACTGGGCAAACCTTGTTTAACATCTGTAATTGCAATCTGCACAATGTTATGACTCCCTCAAGAAATAAATCTCAAATTTTCATCAGCTTTAAAATGGCCCAAACTGATACAAGTTAACTCCTTAAAAATCACAACACTTTCTATAGTTCCGAACATCACCATCAATAAGGGAGCCCAGTGTCACAATAAAACCTTCTGATACTAAAACAGCAAAAGATAAAAGCAGAATTTGAGCAATTCACCAAAAATTAAAACGTAGGCCCAAAGCTGCAAGAGTTTCCGGATTACTCTGTGTTATGCAGACTAAAGACGGCATGAGCTAGACAGGTGATGAGGCTCGAGAATAGCTACCCGCTGCGGTTAAAGGCACAAAAGCCAAAACACCACAAATACTTGTGGAGAGTGTAGGCACGTGGTCGCTTGGTTCCTTGTCCTCCCGTGCGCCGATCACCCGCATTCGGACAGCGAGTCCAGGAAACTATGCTCGGCCGCACTTCAAAGCTCCTCATGAAGCTGAATCGAGAAAATGTTACCGTTCAAACAATACGTTAGTAAGTCTACACTAAGACACAGCACTACACCCAAACAAAACAAGACACCACATGCTCACCCAATTGGATGACCCAACGCGATTGTTAAGCAACCCCATTGGATGACCCAAAAACTGGACGATTCCTATTGGATGGTCATACCTAGGATTACTTGTATAGATGCTATGAGATCTCTTTGGTTGCAGAGAAGACGACCCTCCTGCGGACATAAGGGACGTCCGCTTGCGACCCTTTTCCGTCGCTGACGAGCCGCTCCGAATGCGGAAAATGCCAGGGGCCGGCACCTCGTTGTTCTTCATAGAGCTTCACGCACGAGAGAAAACAGTCACGGTTCATTAATCAAAGGGGTCAGTCAACTCAACAATAAACAGTAAGCGCTTTAACAACTGTGTGAATGATATATTAAATAATTTAAAAAGTTAATAAGAACATTATTTTGTAATGATGTGGACTACGTAAGTAGTACGTAATACATAGCTACAGGAATTACAAGTATGCATCAGGATCTACACTCTTATATCTTATAGCACCTTTGAAGCATGCCACAATAAGCAGAAAAATGGCAAGAGAAACTTGCCGACTGTTTTAAATAAATGCAGAGTGAACTTCATGAATCAATGACTTAGTGAATAAACAAGTCAGTACTGGATATTACACATATGAATGATTAAGCAATCGATCAAATCGCACTGAATCAATCATCATTCAGTAGTCAAAGTCAATCAAGGTCATTCAACCAAACATTTCTTCTGTTAGAAAGACAAGCAGGATGGATGTTTAAGCCTCAATTACTTAAATTAATTCCTTCAGCAGTATAGCAACCAATTCACTCAAAAAATCAATTACTCAACTGGTCTGTCGTTCATCATTTGAGCCCTGTAAATTGCACTTATCCCAACAAAGCAGACACACAGAGTACACAGACCAACTGGCGGTCAAATCCGCAAAGAAACTGCTTTTACGAACAGTGCACAACATCAGCAAGAGATATATATCGAAATGTTTTTGTCATCTGCTCACCTAAGAAGGGCCTCGTGTATGTTCTGAGCAATGACATTATCTTCGACTTGCAGCCATAGATTACCCGAACCCGTTTTCGCTGACCGGCCAAGTTCCAGGAAGAAGAACTGATGCGTGTGTCCACAGCGTCGGATGCAGTCCAGCTGAAAAGGAAACCGTAAATTGTCATTTCCTACAGTTCGCTGTTGTTCATATCTACCATTTTCAAATTTGTTACTTTTACACACAAACATGGGTGCTCCACACCCACAGATATTTTTACAGGAGGGGCAAGGTGATGGTTAAATTCTTTAGCAAAAGCTAGCAAAAGCAAAACAGGATATGAAAAAAAAACATGCCATGGATACTTTCACAGAGACTTTTTAAAGGGCAATAATTGCTTATACAAAATCAGTTATTTATGCTTCAATAAAAGCTATTTTCATAAAAAAAGTGACAGTAATTTGAACAGAAATTGAAGACATTAAAGTCTCTGGCTTTCTGTTGATGAATTCATCAACGACTTACTCTTACTTAAAGCTAAATAAATTCTCACTTTACATATCATTACTATCATTGTTGCTTTAGTGCAAAGAATTTTTAAAACATTTTTAATAGTTGTTAAAAAATAAGTGTCAATATTTCGTGAGTGAGGGGGGGATGCAATGTGTGATTGTGTGGGCGCCAATGCAGTCTATTGAGCAAACGCCTTAGAAAGGGCATGAGCAGACAACACAATCGTGTTTCTGCCAGACACAACTGGTCCACTGACTGGGCCACCAATAACAACCAGCCACCAACTAGACGAGTGCAAAACAGGTGCAAGGAATGTTGGGTAGGTTATCGAATGAAAGCAAAAAATGCGTGACATCCAAGGTAAACAACCGCAGCTTGTGGCCAGAGAAAAAAAACAATGAATAATGATGAAATTCAAATCAAAATAAGAGTTCTTAGCCAAACAGCAAGAGAGAGTACGGATCATCAGTGAATTCATTTTCTAAGCCCCTGCAAATAGGGTGAATGGCCACTGGCCAATCCTCCCCTTGCCTCCACATCCTCGTCTCCTGTCTTACTGGTCTTCTGAAAGGTACATCCTACTAGAGGCACAATATAAATGTTCCAATAATATACCATACAGAGGTTAGTGTACACACTTTGAAGCAACATAGACTATGAGGGCAGTCTTGTACCTATAGCCATGAGCCAAGCAAGGGGAAAGAAAGAGAGGAAGTGTTTGCTTTGGTGTATTCGGGAAGGATGGCATGCGAACAACCCTCCCCCTTTTCCAACAATAGGGTATGATCACTGTACACATGATGGTTAGGAACACCAGTCAAAACAAAATCTTGAGAAAATTCTGCTTTCATAATCATATAACCTGTGAATAATAGTGGACTATAAGAGGTGGTATTAAAATACATACATACATACATACGTACATACATTTTACCCTGACCTCTTGGTCGATATTCCATTCCAGCATGCCGACCAGTAGATTAACACATAGGTGGAATAAAAATCACAAACATCTGTCTATTGTAGCATTAGGGATCTGAACTCCCAACATCTCGATTGAACGGCATATACAGACTAATCACTACACTCACAGACTGAAGAAAATCTCCTGCTGTGTCATCACAATAATAATACTCATCATCTTCGTTAATTACACTCAAACCACCTCAAGATTGACACCATACACCTTTTTGTATTTAAAAAAAAATCAGCATTCATATCTGTTAACGAATTCAAACACATGCCTGTCGGCATGATAATTCCTGTAATTAAACCCTGCTGGATTTTTTTCTATGGTGTGGTTATATGAACATGGTCATTGGTCAATATTGTATCAATTCCTATGACTCACTCCATCATTGTTCATTTTCCGGAGCACTTGCGTCTAGGGTAACAAGTAGGGTTCCTTCCTTGCATGCTTGTTGCATTCATATATCTAGGGCTTAGTCGTACCTGTGTTGCCATCTAGGCCTATCCATACTATTGTACATAGAGGGTATCTCCCAATGGGACTCGTGTTCCTTCAGGATCTCCTATTAATCCACTAATCCACTGTTACCAGCAGTCGCATGGGATTTATGTCTCGATTTTATGTTACTATACTGAGCTATCCTCTGCTATATCTGAGTTTTCACATGATTGTTTTCATTTACTTGTTCTGTGATTTTTGATTTAATAAATAACTACTACCTGATTGATTGAAACTGAGTATGATTACAAGTATAGTATGAATGTACGATACTGGTGTTGTTTACAGGAGCGGATTGAACCCTTGGAAACCGCATGGAAGACAACTCATTATATACAAAGTCACACAGATATAGGGCTTAGTCGTAAAAAAAGTGGAGTGGTCAATCAGTACTCAGACAAAGAGCAGTAACACACAGGAGTGTGACATTCAATTAGAAATTGTGATTTCTGAAGATTACAAAATTCTCACAAAATTAATTGGAAGCTCTATGTTTCAAGTTACAGACGACCAACACACAAGAACGATGATATACCAACCACAGCAACATTAGTATTGTGAACTTCTACAGTAAAAGACTTCCAAATAGATTTTATGAACAGGAGCTAAATAAATCACTGAATGAAAACATTCGTCATAACATTCAAGATCATATGTGCAGCTGACTCAGAGTGTGACATGACAATCTGCTTGGTCCAAAGTAAATGTCAGCTACTTAATCTCGTGTGACGAGCAAATATATGCACGCAGATAAGCAATACATAGTGCGAGAATGGCTAGTAACTACATCACCATGTGCATCCTATTCTTTCAGTCAATCAATCAAAATTTATATAGCTCCTCTTCAAGATCTATACTCACAGGCAGCATGGTAATTATCCCAGTGGTATGTGCATATTACAAATTTTTATTTATTTATTTATTTATTTATTTATTCACACATTTCTATACCGCTCCTTCAAGTCTCCTACTACTTAGAAGCGGTCCCAACTACAGCACGGAGGTATGTCGGAGTTTACACGGCGAAACACCACGAGCAATTATGAGTGAAGGACTTGCTCAAGGTCCTTACGCGGCAGGTGAGATTCGAACCCGCAACCCTTCAGTTGCAAGGCGACGACCTTCACCACTACACTACCGCGCCCCACAATAACAATATATTTGACACAATACAATCAAATACGTTGCACAATAAATCAAATGCAAAGACTGCAAGTAGCAATTAGCAAATTGTCCATTGAAAATGTTAATAACCTAAATTATTGCTTACTAGTTGAAAATAGGTTCCAGAATGCTATTGCAGAGTGTTTCAGTTCAACAGATTTTAAGCATGCCCATAGGGGCATTCTTACGATGGGTTTGCCACCCGGTCATGGTTTCCAACATGAACTTCTCCAGCTGCCAGGACTTGCAGATAAATACACCCATTATGAGACTATGAGTACTATAGAACAATACAATAGTGTGCCTTAAAAGACCTCAAACAATAGAGCTCTGTCCATATGACATTGTTTATCTGAATGTCTGGCATCTACATTTCTCCAGATCTCCATTTGTCTGCCTGTCTCACAGTAGTGCCTATATTTGCTCTCTTTTGTCCGAATCCCACATGAATGCCACCAATCGGGAACTGTTCTTCCCATCTACCTAGCAATCTCTCTACCTAATGCCCAATGTCCCTGTTTATCTGTCCGCCCCAAATTCGCTCAACATGGATGTCTATAATTATATACATGTATTGTATCTCGTGTTCTGTGATACAGACATCCACCTCTCTTCTTTCCATCTGTCCCTCACTTTATTGCTGTCTTCCTGTCCCATTCTCCATCTCTCCTCGTCACGTGGTCTACAACCAGTTCAGAAATCCTGGCATAGTCAGACGTAGAGATAAATCACCCTAAAAACCAGAAGCCTCCTGCAGACCACCAGACCCATTTCTCATGTCCCTCTCCTTGTTTCCGTTCGTTCTTTCCTTGTCTCTCTGTTCATTACTTCAACTGTCTGTTGATTCCTTGTTGTGTGTTCATTTCACAATTAGAACGAGAAACCCCATTAAAACGCCCAGCGCCCAATCAGTTGACTTGGTTCTATCCCCAATTTCCATAACACGATAGCTGCAAAGATGAACAGCACCTGACATCAGAAGGATGATAGCCGGTGTGAAAATAATGCTCATCTTCATATCCATCCTAACCTTCTCCTTTTCTCAAGATGGACGAATTTACAAAATTCAAGATTATAACCTCCAAATGGGCTACTCAAAAGCCAACGCTTAATCACGAGTACTACATCGAGGGGACGGGTTGTGGAACTTGTGGGTCAGCAATTTTTGGGTTGGTAATTTGCTCACTAAAGAGTAGTAAAGATTGATTATACTTCATTGCTCACTCACTGTGGTTACTGGAAATATGTACAGCAAATGCGATGAGGAATTGGTCGATAATAAATATTTATCTTATTACTAAAATACCAAATGGTGGTCAAAGGTGTTCAGATGCTACACTGAATTCACTTGGATTATTTAAAGAAATGAGATATGATGGATAATCTTCCCCGGAAATAAACGCTCGTGCTTTATTGCTTTAAACATCAACGGTGGCCCATTACAGATATTTAAAATCTCGGGCTAGCATGGAACATACCAACAATTTCACATACGTATTAAAACCTTTGGTATATACAATTTTATGGGAACCTCAAATGGTGTGGTACTCACTCAAATATGCTGTAATTCAATTAATTGAAAATGAGCCGGAACAAGGCAATAGGCAGTCATATATAGGACACCGTGCACACATTTAACAAATCAATAACTGGTTGAACTAATTTTTTTCTTAACAGTATTTTCTATTAGAAATTGAATCGCATTGTATGACATCATGGTGCCTCCAGATTATAATTATTCAAGCAATAAGATTGGGAGCCCAGCAAGCAGAAGAAATTCAACAGTTACACCAGTGTTCAATACCTGCGCGCACAGCACACATATCAGTGTAGCTAATCAGTATCAATTATTATTATCTGAGGGATTGATGTACAAATCGTCAGTTCCTGGCCAATCAATTCCTATTATGCAAATGGTGCTCAGACATCGATTGGCATCAATCAACGACTACTACTCCGAAATAGTTTGTACCTGGGCAACCATTTCGATACCTCATCCTCTGTATTACATGTAAAATCACAGTGTCAATGTCTCATTAATGAGGGAATTGAACCGACAGTTTAAAGAAACTCGAGACATCATTCCAGCGGAAAACTGTACTGGATGGAAAATGGAAAGCAAAGAGCACAAGAGACAGACCTCAACAGATACGGCTGTATATCGAATGATGATGGATGACAGACGATGAACAGAAAGAAACGTAAGAAACTGTCAGAGAAGACCGCATGGAGAATGACAACATTGGACCTGGTCAAAGTCAGAGAACTTGAAGACAAAACTTATACAAAAAATATTGTACTGCATTGCTTTCAAGCGTTTATATAGCGTCTCCTCGTTTACTATGACAGCTGGCAAGAGAAGGTTGATTTCACCCACGGGAGAAATTCCAACAGGAATTCATCTTTTAGATGATATACCGGTATTCTACATAATAATGTTTTACCCATTATACTAAAACCCTCCCCTCTCCCACAGAGCAATTGCGAGTGTGGTACTTGCTCAAGGTCTTTATGCTTGAGGCAGATACGGAACTGCGATCTTCTGTCCAACCACAGCCAAAACAAAAGAAGTAGAAAGCAGCATCTCATTCTAATGGCATTAAACTGAAGCAAATAGATGTTCATCCAACCTGAATCACACTATAAGAAGCCATTAATCACACACGCAGTTCCTTAGAGGACGCTATACAGGAGCTTCCTTAAGGCTTACGTTAATGGCCTATACAAGAAACCGGAGAATAAATACAGATTCCAAGAGCATGTTCGGCTGTAACATGAGAATTAACAACACAAAACAACGTCATTCCTTCTACAACGTTTTCCCATTCCGAGTATTCCTTCAACTCTGCCAGCGTCCGTACTCTGACAGTGTCAGTCCCAAGCTTGGATGAAGGAGGGCAACACTGATCATCTTTGTTTTGACGACAAGGCATTGCAACTAAACAACAACATCTGCTTTCTTCCAATCTGTCCATCTCTAAATGGTTCTGTGTCAAGATGTCCCTCTGGACATGTGTTTGCCTGCGTTTTACAACATGGAGTGAATGTCTTGTGCAGCCAATACAATCCATTTCCGCCAAAAAATCTTCATTGCCCTCTATCTTACCCTCTTAGTTCACTTACATATAAAATGTCAGTCAGGCAGTCATTCGGTCAGTCAGTGGTTTTCTGCCAATGTTTACCGTCTAAATCCGTCTCTGAGGTCAACGATCTCCATTGGTCGACTTCTAATCTAATCGTCTGTGAGTTCGTTCCAGGACGCAGAACAAACACACATAGAGAGATAAGAAGAGAGAAGTCAGAAAGGATGAAGATGGAGAAGGCAGACAACAGATGGGTTGACTGACCGACTGGCCGACCAAACAAACCCAAACAAAAATAAACGACTGAAGAAATCGTGACCGCAAAGGACAAATGAATCGAGGAGTTTGTAAAGTCAGAAAATCAACACAGCCAGTGGTTAAATCCGATATCCAGAAAATTCTGGGTCATGATCAGCGATCATGCAAAGATGATCAGTGTTGCCCTACTTTATCCAAGATAAATACACAAGGTTTTGTCGTATAACAAGTTCATCTTAGAAGTCTGAATAGAGTTTTGCAAGAATTTTGCAAGAATCTATGTCACAATGAAGTGTGTTATATACATTATACAATACATACAATACAACTGAACTTTGATATCACCCTCCAATGCCTCCAATGCCCTCCATACAGAGTTCCATAGTGCACGACCACATGACAGACTATCGAGGGCTCAGAGCAGCTGTACTGCAGAGCAATTATGAGTGAAGCACTTGCTCAATCTTCCTTAGTACGCAACAGCTTGAGGTAGATTTGAATCTGTGACCCTCATCTTGTAACAAGGCACCAAACACACCACACCCCTTATAGATTTCTGGGTGTTACTTGGCCTGTCTTGAATTAAAATCAATCTGGACAAAATAGAATCAGCATGACTCCTGCCCAACCAACCTACCTACCTACCTTTTTACCTACCTATCTCAAGGTATGTAATGCATACCTACATACCCACATATTCTCAAGACACAACAATTGAAACTGGAGATCCAATGCCAGTCAGTGGATGTTAAAGATTAAGACAAAACAGAATGATTAAGAAAACTAAAACATTTTCTTCCAATACAAATCCTTTCCAACCGTAGCAAACAGCTTTTAGGTAATGCAATTAGCAGCTGGCACTATTCACACTTGGAAAGGAGTCATGGGAGACTAGATTGAGACCGCAATATAAAACTCAACTGATCACAGATGCCCTGAAAGAGGGAACTCCCATCCGCGTTCCAGGCACTGTAATACCACAAGATTCCTCCAAGAAAAAAATTGTTATTAATCTAAGAAGAAAATACAGAGAAACGTTTTCTAGCACTTCTTGCCAACCTTCTTTTTCTCATAGAATACCTGTATGGCAATTGTGCAATGCGCATGTCTACTGCCTCGCTGTTTCTCTGCTTACCTGCCTTCTTATCTACCTACAGGTACCTTTCCATCTATTTCCTTGGCTTACCTGCAGGTCTTCTGCACTGCCTATCTGCCTGCTGATTCACTCTCTTGTCAGCCTATCTGACACTTTGGTCACCTTGATACATAGGCTCCTCTTTCTCTCACTTACCTACAATGTCATCGTTTAATCTGTCAGGAATTTCGCCTGTAAGCCACTCTTGGTTGGGTACTTCCAATCTTCATGCCAGTTTCCTTTGCTTCCCTGTGTATCAAATCCTTTGCAAAGCGCCTGTCTGGCAAGGGGACGAACCATTAAGAGGTGCTCTCATTGTGCTAGGCCGCAAAAAATATAGGAAATAGAAATGTACTCTCTGTTGTCCACATGTCTGTCTGCCTCAATGTGTGTTGGTGTGTGTCTGTAGGTGTGTTTGTGTGTGCTGTGTGTGCGCGCGTGTGTGTATCTGTTTCCTTATGCCTATTCAGTATTCACCAGTGTGAACATCTCCAACTTGAAGGTCCACCTCTGTGCTGGTAGTCCATTGCTTAGCTTCTTACGTGGGGTGTGGTAGTGTAGTGGTGAAGGTCGCCGCCTTGCAACCAAAGGGTTGTAGGTTCGAATCCCACCCGCCACAAAGAGACCTTTAGCAAGTCCTTCACTCAAAATTGCTCAAGCGTTTTCGCGTATAACAATCCGACACAACTGCGGGCTGCAGTCGGGACCGCCTCTGAGTAGCAGTGATCTGTAAGAAGCGGTATAGAAACACATAAATACAATTACGAGTGGTAGCATCGTAATGATCATGATAATGATTATAATGATGCCATGCATCCATTCCAGACCCAATGGGCCAAATGGCAACATGATTCCAAGAATCAGCGTTCCTCCCGGTTTCTCCTCCTCCATTTCTCCTTCCAATTCGCATCAGTGAAATATGCAGCGATTCTCTGAAAGGTCCAAAAAGTGGAGACCACAATACGGTTGTTTCGTCCATCCGGGTTTCGTTCGAACAAACAGCTCAATAGATCACAGGGACAGATGTGGGACAGAGGATCATTAGGCAAGAAAACCAGCATACCATCAGCGCTAGTAAATAAGCTGGGGCCCTGCAATCTGATGTCCAATGGCATCTGAAAAATTTAGCATTTACAATTACATTTATATCATTGCACCAATGGCTTGGTTGCTCACTGAGCAAGAAAACCGCTGGGCTAGCAAATGGCTCATTAGTCTAGTGTAGCGGTTCTCAACCGGTGGTTTGCAGCCATCTGCCTGTTTGGCAGTACTGAAAACTTCTATGTTTTTAATTAATAGCTGGGGGAAACAATATTCTCATATTTTTCATAATTTCAGTTATTATAATTATATTCATTCATTCATTCATTCATTTCGAAAATTTATATAGCGCCCATTCAAGGAACCTATTCAGAGGCGTTCCCAGCCCAGCCACGGTTAAATAGTGATGGTATAGGTAGTATTGGTACTAATATTGGCCTAAGTATAATTTTTATAGGTAATAGTGATGGTGTGCAGGGGCTTCTATCCCTATACCAAGCCGGCGCAAGCGCGCCCAGTGAAAAACAGAGGAACATTTTACAATGTATAATTTTCAGAAACAGGGGAAGACTTGTCAGATGGGATGGAAGAATATTTTTGAGGGGGGAAAATGGAAAGTCATGAGTTTTTGAGCCCGGCTGCTTGGGGTGGATAGAAGCCCCTGCCTCTACTGCAGTTAATGCTACATACTAGACCAGCATCTCGCAAACTTTTCAGACTCCCAATATTCAACAGAGCGAATGTTTATCGCGGTGCACCGATTAATATTCATTGAAATTGCAAAATATCGAATGACTGTGAATGAGAAACTATTCTTTAAAATGAAAACATTAAAAAGCCGATAATTGTATGTATGAAATAATTTCTTATCGAGAATTTTAGGATTCTCTCGCGGCACACCTAAAATCTTTCACGGCACACTAGCGTACCGCAGTCTGTTCACATTTTTGTGATAAACTGCACTAGACCAATAATATTATCTAGAATTAATTGTTCAAATTTATCTTATATAGAACATAACATATTTTAACAATATTCTATTATATAAATTTTGCTTTAACTGCTTGAGCAAAACGCTGTCCCATAGCGTAGAAACATATTTGACGTAATATGTAATTTGATTTAAGGAAGCAAGGCTGAATTTCTAACCAGTGATTGTAAACCCAAAATCTCTAAAGCTAAGTGCAAAAGACCAGTTTATTTGTGAGTGCCCCTTTATAAACACACAGAAGAATGAACAGAATTGATGATTAAAGCTGAAATACCAATTTTTTTACCCGACGGCAACGGCCACTGTTGTCATAAGCTGTCGTTAAACTAAAGAAACCGAACAGAATTGTTATATTATATTTAATAAGGATGAGCTGAAACACGCTTAACCAATTCTTTGCACCGACGGCAACGGCCTATGTTGTCATAAGCTGTCGTTGAACCGAAGAAACACACACACAACAGAATTGTTGTAGTCTTTCATTCGAGGATCTCTATAGCATCTTTCAAGTGTACGTACATTCATAAAACTACTTCCTTTTAGTGTACAACTACTTCCCTTGAGTGCAGCTCTGATGCTGAATCAGTCTTCAAGCACTCTACAGTTAAGATTGACAGAGAAGCTGAAAAGCAACTGGATTATAATGTGAAAAAAGCAAAAAGCAATATATAAATAAGTAAAGCTGACAATTTAAATGTTCGGTGTAAAAGCTTGTTAAATTTTTGAAGAAATAAGGATTTGTTTATAATATTATTAATATTATATAACAGTCGGGAATAAATAAGTAAGTAATTAAATAATAAGTGAAGAAAGCAATTAGATAAATATAAGAATAAATAATAACCTTACTAGTAGTGAATAAAGCAATTGCAGAAATGCATTTGACAAACAGTAAAGTTGAGATGCGATCATCGACTGAACATTAAGGCTATTATTCTACAGTCCCAACTCTACATGTGTCTTTTATTAAAAAAAAATAGCAGTAAATACTGATGGTGAATAAACAAATTAGATATAATTATAATAAATGATAATACTAGTAATGGTAAACAAAGCAATAATTATATGAATAATGGTGGATGTTTTGTTGAATCGTGTCTTCCTAGGTTGTTCCGTGAGTTATACCGAGCGTCGTACTCGCTCATCTGTTCTCATGGCCAGAGTTTTCCATCAGTCGTTCAAAACATTGAGGATGATAATGATGATGATATTACTGCTGTACTGGAGAAGGATTCAGGTTCAACGAAGGATTTAGATACGTGACGGACACCTTACGCTCTTAGTTTATTTATTTTTAAAGGAGATTTTCATTGTTTTTTGGGCCGTAATCGCTTGAGCAAATGACCGAGGCTGGTTGCCGATTGAGTGATCATGTGACTGGTTTTGTGACTAACTGGTTGCAACTGGTTTCTGTTTGCTAATGACTTGCCTGGCATCTGCAATCTGAAATTTAGCGAGATTGGAATAAACGCCTCCCGAACGGTGGTTTTACTTAATACTCCAATTGTAAAAGCTGCTTTCGATATAGTTTTGCTGCGTTTTTCCCTTGACTTGAGATATGAAGGAAAGCTGCAGGATGACATCTGCAAACTCACAAAAGAGTCTAACCAATGTAAGTTGAAAGAATTCTATGAAAAGTCCATCCATTTAAATGGAGTTCTCGATACAGTAATCAGCTTACTGATTAATTACCTAATTCAACCTTTTCAGGACATTTAATCCATTCAGAAGACCTCTTCCAGGGACCCAATTGCAGTGAGAGTTGCCCCAAACTCAAGCACCGACAAAGAAGTCTAGAAGTTGATAGCAGATATACAATTAGGGAATGTAATCCCGGGATCCCGTACATTTTTTGAATCCCGTAATCCCAGGATTGACAAGCTTGTAATCCTGGGAATGTAATCCCGAGATTTTGCCATTGTAATCACGGGATTCTTGTTGTAACCCGTTTTCCATGATTACAAATTCAGAGTAATGGGTTAAAATTACTTGAGCCATAAGTTTTCCTTGATAACTAAATGCAAACACACACACACACACACTGACGGACGGATCTGGGGTTTTATAGTGTAGAATAAGGTCTATTTAGAGTACAGTAATATCACGAATAGCTTTTAATTACAAAAGAACTCAATCCCGGGATTGATAAATTTGTAATCGCTTAATCCCGGGATTGGCAGA
>JAQFXW010001812.1:0-14118 GCA_034693945.1 Dendrobaena attemsi
GGAACTTGCTCAAGGTCCTTACGCGGCGGCTGGGATTCGAACCTGCTACCCTTCGGTTGCAAGGCGGCGACCTTCACCACTACACTACCGCGCCCCACACATACAGTGCACCGAACATACCACTACACCATGGCACCCCAAAATGTAATTTTATCTGTTAAATTAATGACAATCAGAATTTAAAGCACAAGTGAAATTAAGAAATGTACTTCATGTAATCCAGCTTGGTCTCTCAGAATTAATCAAACCTTTCGAGCTTGTATATCGGATTTATCCAATATACAAGCTCGAAAGGCAGCTTCTATTACCACTCTCTTCATGTCTGGTGCCACTGATTATCCAGTGATATGTCAGCGACAGATATTATTACTTCATTCAAGCCATTGATTTATATGGCACTGTAAACAGCACAATCATATCGTTATAGGAGTGTTTAGCAAGCCAGCTATGCAGGGTAGGCCATAGATAGCAAATATCATTTGAGCTTCGATTTGAAGGAGTACACAGTCAGCAGACCAAATAGCTGACGGGGCTAGATAATTGGTTATTTGCGCATGGACTCCAGCGGAGAAAGAATGCGCAACACCAAAATAAATGAGCGAGAATTGAAAACAGTCGGCTAAGTTCTAAAGCAGCAGTGTCTCAGGCAATAGTACTTCAACATCTTGGACAGTTCTACGCATTTGGGGTTCAATTATAGACCGACAATCTAGTACTCAGGATCACTGATCCATTGTAAATCTATGAAGTGAACAATTAATAATATGAAAAGGTAAAATAGGCGTACAGTAATTAGCATAGTCAATGGCGCAGTGCACGGCCCGGTCATCGTTGTTTCTGATCGCGAATTTGTTCGGCATTGATGCATACGTCTGAAAAGGAAAACAGATAAATCCCTTTAATTTCAACTGGAAGTGCATTGAAAATCGAAACATTTTTACTCAGAAGTAACAGTAATCTTTGGTTTCATTACACTCAAACTGTCACACTACAATATGATTGCATACATAGTATAAGAATGAACGATACAGGTTATTAGAGGAGTCAAATTTAACCGTTGGCATCCGTGCAAGGCACCCAATGAATTATACATTTCAATTTACAATGCAACCTAACGATTGAAGGTTAAGTTAACCTGAAAGGGTCTTGCCCGAACCAAACTCAGGTCATAATTCACTTCGTGCTGGTCAGTGCCTCATACATTTCCCTCACCTTATCCTTCCTGGGTACGATGGCTACACTGTAGTAACTTGTGCAGCTGTGATTTAATACCTGACACTGATTCTTTGCTGATGAGGACCTATTGTAAGAGCTATTGTAATCAGTATATTAATTGCATTCGACAACTTAAATAGCACGTCTCGTAGCATGAACTGTTCAGAGGCGCTTCCGACTACAGAACTAATGCCGAGTCGGGGTTAATACATTGCAAAATTTCAGAGTCATTTTCTCTTTGAGGGTCACTATATAAATTGAGAATTACATTACATTTACTATGCCACCTGGCGAAGGATTGAGTTTGGGACGCTATAGATCTGATCTCTATCTTAGATCTTACACTATTCGTACCATTATTACTACTCCGCAGAGCAGTTGCGAATTAAGAACTCGCTCAAGGCACCCAAGAAGTGGTTTTGTATTGCATATTGTATATTTCTATACCACCTCTCACAGACCACTACTACTCAGAGGCGGTCTCGACTACAGCCCACAGTTGTGTCGGAGTTTTACAGGCCGAAGCGGTTGAGCAATTGTGAGTGAAGGACTTGCTAAAGGTCCTTACACGGCGGGTGGGATTCGAACGCACAACCCTTCCGTTGCAAGGCGGCGACCTTCACCACTACACTACCCACATGGGTTGATTCTAACCTGCGAGGTTTCGGTATTAAGAGAAGAACATACCACTACGCCCCAAAAAACCTATTATGGCTTTATTGAGCACATCTGTATATAATAAAGTCAATAATATATTCACGTGTTTTAAGAGCATACCCAGTCGGCTTGACGCGGGTCTTGCAGAGAGAAAGTCCCATCGTTCGCTGACATCCATCGGTCAATGGTGATCGTCGCTTGCTGTGCCCTAAATCGCTGTTCACTCTTCAGGCAGGAACATTGAAAAGCAAACATAAAGTTAGATATGTATAAATATGAGGTCAACAGAGCAAGGCAGATGATCCATTACAATGAAACATTTTGCAGCATTCTATATATGCAAATTGCCATTAACAACTTCTGTTCCATCGATTGTTTTTGCATTATATTCGAGTACTTATATAGCTCCACTCATATTAAATGTGAACTGCTCAGAGGCGCTCACGACTACAGCGCTGATGCGGAGTCAAAATTAGCATGCTGACTAGCGAAGGAAAGTTGAGTTTCAGAATGGAAGGCTATGGGCTCGATCTTAGATCTTTTATTCTACGTACAGTCGTACACCTGTGTCTTGCCTATTATACAAAGTCCCTCTCTCAGACAACAATTGCTCAACACTTCTACGCAGTGGCTTGAGGCGGAATCGAACCTGCCAGGCTGCCAGCCTCTGAACAATGAGGAGCGAGCGAGAACTAATTATGTAGCTTGATGAGCATTTTCGAAAACGTTGCAACGGATCATAAGGACTGGGGAGAGGCGGAGATCTACCTGAAAAACTACAGAGGGGAACACTTTAGAACCGAGTTCATACTATTACGTCTTTTTGTACGTGGAAAACACATTTAAGAAGTGGGCATCAGGGCACCTTGTAATGGTGTCTAGACAAGATATTCTTGTAGATACAAGGCACAAGTGAGTGGAACAAGGAAGCTGGTACTGCTGTTCGTGAACCAACAGCGATGAAGAAACAATTCTACAACACTGTCTACAATTTCTATGAATCAAATTATAAATGCTTATTATGATAGTGACCATAGTCCAAAAGCCTTTCATAACTGCATTTTAAAATTTCAAACCCATGTGCAAGCAAGGTGTTGGAAAGAAAAGTAACCTGAGACAACATTAAAAGGGTCAGTTGTGGTGAGGATTATCACAGTGCAGATGACAACTCACTGATTTCCGATAATCGACCTTCATCTTCTCAAGTTCATCGTTAATCACGAATGGAAGAATGACTGCAAACTTCTTTCCATAGACTGTCCAGAAATGACAAATAGTTTCATAATAACCGAGGGCTGATTTAGAGACTAAACATATGGCCATCCCTATCATCTATAAAAAAAACATTACCTATCATCTGCGTTCCCAGTCACACACGGTAGTCATGATTTGTGAGATACCTCGATCGGATACACTCAGGCAGAAAGGGTTTATAACATAAATGCTGTATATTTGACTCTAATGAGCTCGAGTGTGGAATTATTACACCATTTTCTCTTTACCAAAACTAAAACACTTGAAACTTAGACACAGTGATTATTGTGTTTTTTCTATTTATAATATGTGATCTAATATCTGTAACCTGTATTCTTTATATCTTATCTGAGGGAACCTCAATGCGTCTGCAGGCAGTTCAATAAAGTACATACTTACTTACTAATCTCCCTCATACTAAATTTATTTATTGCATTGCATTCAAGTATTTATATAGTGCATCATAATATAAACTATTCAGAGTTGTTCCGCCAAATCGAAATTTACATGCCGAAGCGCCTCATTTACTATGCCAACTGACGAATTAAGGGTGAATCTGCTTAGATGGCTTGATCTTATATTCTTCCTACTCGTATCTGATCCAATATGCTAAGCCCCTTACCCAGAGAAATTGTGAAAGGACTTGCTCAAGCAGTGGCTTGAGGTGGATTCCAACCCGCTACCCTGCATACAGTAGTAAGGCACAGAAGAAGCCACTAAACCACCACATCCCAAAGAATGAAGATGGATCTTTAACCACACAGCAATTCCATGGTAACCAACTATATTGCCTAAAATTTATTATGCAGGAATTATAACTTTAGGGTTCCTTGTGCGGTCATTGGTCACGTGTCGTGGTCTACAAGACATGCCTACATGGTTGGATCGCTTAGCATGGCATCTACTAGAGAAAAGCCTCCACCCTGGATCATCTGGAAATGGACCTACCCAGAAGATTAATTGGTAATGGCACCTAGGCTGTGCAATTGGGATGAACTCTCTTGAACTTGCCTATGTTCAACATAATTAGGTTGCACCCAATAATTTACAATTTTCAAATCTAATCACTCCAACTCTCTTAGCACGGTTTGCCACCGGACCTACACAAAAGTTACAAACTACCGGTATATACGTGGATTTTCTTCATAGGCGTAGGATGCGGGATGGCAGAGGAAAAATGCCACCCAACATTCGGGAAATTAACCTTCAATAACCATCCTATACTCATCATACGCACAGCATAGTAATGTAAAGTCAGACAGTTTTGACCTCCATGTATAGCACACGATGTAAATAATGGTAGGATGTGATAATGTGCTGCTCAAGTAAAATGTGTAAGTATTATGGCAGTTAACCAAAATAATTAATTTGTCTTTGTTTGTTATTCGTCTTACTGCTAAGAAATAGCAGAGGTCCATCATCCACATGCCACTTACCTCTCGCGGTTTCTGCTTTTATCGCTTTTACCTTCTTCAGCTCATGCATCAAGGCATTTGCATCTATGATGAGGAATTTCTTTTAAATGAACAAATACAGAAACGTATACACAACCTAAAACAACTGAATGTAGACAAACATAAAACACCTGAATTTAAGCGATAGAAAAACAGAAAGGCAATCATCCACACACAGACACCCAAACACAGGTAAACATCCGAGCAACCAGACAGGCATGCACGCAAATACAGACTGCTAGAAAAACATAATAACAGTGCTCATCATTTTATTATAATCAGAAGGACATCGGCACACAAAGATAAATTTATTTATTTATTTAGTTTTATTACTGCCTATTCAAGTCCACTATTACTCAGAGGCGGTGCTGACCACAGTCCGAAGAGCTTACACGCCTCAGTGCCTCGAGCAATTGTGAGTGAAGGACTTGCTTCAGGTTCCTAAACAGTGGCTCGGACGAGACTCAAACCCGCGACCTTATGAACGCTAGGCGGCAACTATCCACCACACCACCAAGCCCCATGATAGCATACATATGTAGGCTTACAAAAAGATTAATAGACGAATGAACGGACAGACAGAATGATAAAAGGACCAACCTATAATTTGACATGTAAAATCGTGTATAAAATCCCCCAGGCTCGCACCTCACATGAACACGTATTACGCACTGTCAGTCACATACCAGTGTGAAAGTCTCACAAACATATGCTATCTTCACGAAAATGAACATTATCCACGCAATCACAAAAATCGACCTACAGAGAAGTAATTTGCATGGTTTACACACAGATTACTCGAAAATCGCCCTCTTGAGGCCTGATACAACGGAACGAGGCTCTCGAAAACGTGTTATAAAAAAATAAGACAATAGTGGTTTGCTTTGGCTCATTTACTTCTCCGTCTGGCAACGTGCTGCCTGCGTAGCGCTTGCCGATTGCCAATGAAGACCCGTACGACTGGTTACTTGGTTCCAGATATCTTGTTAGGTCCTATAAACAAAACGTAAGTTTAAACATTGTCATTAAGCCGGATATCAAAATTGACAGATGAACGTTTGTTTGGCTGGTTTCATTTTCAGTTAATCCATATATAATCCATTCGTTCATTAACAAACTAATTTATGAACTTATGGATTGATCAGTAGCAGTGCCATTTATACAATTTAATCAGGTCATGTCAAGGTCATGGATTAAAAATAATTTGGGCAGCACAATTATTCTGTGCAAGACAATTCAGTGCATAATAATTTTGTGGTAGAAAAATACTGATAGAGAAAGATTGAAATGTTGCCAACTGGTTTAAGTGAAGTGGTATGCTAGTTTGGCCTGAGGGGAATGATAGATTAACATCCAAAGAAAAGGTCAGTATAAAATTGTATAACACAAATTTAGTGAGATCTTCTTATGTCGAATTGTTCCGCACTGAATTGTCCTATAGATATAGAGCACCCATTTTACACTCACGCTATCAATCTTCTATTCGTCAATTTCTATTGACAGCTATGTTTTGATTAAAAAATTCTACACTTCTTGCCTTAGCCGTATGCCTGACTGACCCCTTCAGATCCTTGACCAAGAATATGTCTCGTTCCTCAGCCTATTTATTATAATTTGACAAAGCATCTGTAAAAATGCTGGTCATTGCCTTTATCGGGCACCATAGCAGTATAGATATTACACTAAACGCAGTAGTTGCCTACTATTTAATCAACTAATTAAATCAGACGGTCATTGCTGCATTTACACACATTTCAGATCTATAGCATCGGCAAGAGGAGAAAGGATAGTCTTATATGCATGGAGTTATAGGAAGGTAGCATAGCGTCACATTAGGTTATTCTGGGTGGAAACCACTGACAAGCATGATTCTTCATTATATTGTAGATGTGTGTGTGTGGGTAGAGGGAACAGGAGCAGTTTTGGTTCAGTCGAACGGAGGAAGCGAGAGCAGCTATAGTACTCATCAAGGGCAGGGCTACAGTATTATATTACTGGATTGGCCAGGAGTGTTTCAGCATTTAGATCATTAGTGTAAGGCTAACCCCGCTGTAAGGCCGACCTGCGTGTCATGCTATGCGGGCTGTATTTCGAATAACCTGTCTGTAATCATACTGCATTTGTAAATATGAATATAATAAAGAATATAAATATACTGAAAGATAAAGGGCAGGAGACAGTCAAGACAGCATTTTTTAACTTACTGGGGGCGCTCCAGTCATATGTAGACTCATCACAAGATCCACGAACCAGTTCCCTAAAAAACATTTCGCTGTGGAATCTTAAAAGTTGATATCGCATCGAAAAATCTATTAAATGTTATAAACAGTGCACACTAATCAGAGGTGCTTCGGGTAAGTGAGACCCCATCCAAGAAGAGAAAAGAAAGTGGTCTTGCTCAAGCATTAAGACGTTACAAGACAACATAAAAGAGCGCAAGCCAATGGAGGGATTTGGTTCCATAGTGAAGGGCCAGTGATAACAAAAGAGCTAGCGATTTGGCCATGGCGATCATAACACGTGGAACGCAAATTTATATCAAGGTGTTCAAGTGTACATACGAAGCGAACGAAGAGATATGGCCACAGATGGCCAGCAAATGAGATCACATAGGTGTTTCTGTTAGTGTTATAATCCATAATCCATCATCTTTCTAATCTTACTGACAATTAATAGTATAATAGTAGTATTAATACTACTACTCAGAGGCGATCCTGACTACAGCCTGAAGGTGAGTCACAATTAAAAAACCACAGTGCCTCGAGCAGTAAGACGAATAAACAACGCATTTAGGCATATTGCTTTATTCACATTTTTATACTGCCTCCTCAAGTCTACTACTACTACTACTCAGAGGCGATCCTGACTACAGCCTGAAGGTGAGTCACAATTAAAAAGCCAAAGTGCCTCGAGCAATTGTGAGTGAAGGACTTATTCTATGCATAGTGGTTCAGGTCTAATTTGAACCCGTGATGTTCCAGCCGGAGGACTTCGATTATCCCACTAAACACCAATGCCCCACAATAGTTTATCTAACCCAAGCAAACCTGTACGGATGATACGTGAAGCCATTGCATGCTGATTCTGGTCGATATTTGCAGTCATAGAGGGAAAGCTGTGATTTTAGACGCGCATTAATGACGCTAGAACAAGATAATAGCGCCCTTGTAAGTTATAACATCGCACACTGTGTTATGGCGCTGTAGAATTCAGTAGAATAGTCAGTTCATCCATGTTAGAGGAAAACAAATGAAGGAGCTAGTAATAATAACCACAGATATCCAAATTACCTGACTGTTGTGGGATGATCGAACTCGACACACAACTCGACATACTTGATTGACTCGTCAGTTCAATTCCTTTAGAGCTGCAAAATAGGACTTAATAATTAAGTAAAGCTCCGACCATTGCTAGAACATAAAAATTTTCGATTAGCTGTTAATCAACAAAACAAAGTAGACAATATAATCTATTCTAGTGACGATCATGAGGAAGTACTGCACCATTCGATGGCTAATTTGGTGTAAACTTAGACAACCAATTCTTACTTTCAGATCACACCTCGCCAACGGATGATTAATTAATTAATTGTGCAATGTCATTCAGAACGCAGAGATCTGCAGTTACCGCAGATGGCCAACAAATACAGAAATCAGCAGGGTAAGGAATTAAGAATATGCTTTACTAAATAGCAACTGCCTTAAAGCACTTTGGTTTGCATACAATTGTATTGTGAGGCGTGGTTGTACAAGTGTTAGAGTCGCCGAGACCGAAAGGTCGTGGGTTCGATTCCCACCCAAGCCGCTGCGACTGACCTTGGGCAAGTCCTTCACTCACAATTGCTCGTTGCGCTTCGGCGTGTAAACTCCGACACACCTGCGGCTGTAGCCGGGACCGCCTCTGAGTAGTAGTGGATTTTAAGAGACGGTATAGAAATACACACATACATATAACGTTCTAGTTACAAACTCTTTGCGTCTCAAACGGTCCACTCTAGGCATCATTCGGTTGTGTATTCACGGTCTTAAGGAATAGATTTGATGAGGGAGGAGTGCGTAAATAAATAATTTCTCATCAGCTATCCTACATAACGGTTTGAGGCTTTCCCTCTAGGGAGGTAGCGATAGCAGACCAAGCACTCCATCGGAGTCTGCAGTGTTGTGGCTCACGGGTCTACAGAGTCCATGTGAATGACCACTGATGTGTATCAATATCACTGGGTCGATCATGCTTCAGTCATTGGCCAATAAACGAAACAAACTTCCGGTTAGGGCAACAAATTCCACAGAACAATTTCAAAAGATATGCCTCAAATCACATTATTTCTTATTTTCTCATTGAAGCTGAAACGTCTGGATATCTCTCTGGCATCTGACTGATGGTGCATCATATTCACTCTCTGTATTACTTAGATACCATCATTGAACATTTAATTAAACATCCAACGACATCTAAATATCTAATACGGGAACAGAAGACTGGAAAGAAGAAGGAAATTGTCCTGACTAAGTGATAACCGAACTTTCAGAACTACTTAGCACTCCCGACATCCAACCAACCGTAACCAAAACCAACCATGCAGTAGACCACGACCAAAAAATGGTAGACCATGGCCAGAAACAACCGGCCGACCGCTATCAAAGGCAATTGGTAGACCATGACCAGAAACAACCGATCGACCACAGTAAAATGCAACTGGTAGACCATGACCAGAAACAACCGGTCGACCGCCATCAAAGGCAACCGGTAGATCATGATCAGAAACAACCGGTCGACCGTGATCAAAGGCAACCGGTAGACCATGACCAGAAACAACCGGTCGACCGCGATCAAAGGCAACCGGTAGCTGCAACCAACCTGGGAAGCGTTTTTAGATCGCCGCGTAGTGCTCCCATTATTTTCAACTGATTTTCTCCTGATCCTTGCTCGAGGACGTACTGGACGACATTCTTTCCGTACGGGTCATGGATGAGACGCTCGGTGTGCTGAAGGATTTCGTCCACAATCGGCTTCAGCTGCTCAGATGAGCAGTGCTTCAAGATTTGTTCAATTACTCGGCAGCCGTATGGCTGCATTGCCAGGGTCTGAACCTACAAACAGATAAGATAAACATACGTTATGAACAAAGTACACATGCGAAAATAATATGACTATCTATTGAAATTACCATACAATTGGGGTTTGGAGGGCGTGTTTCGTTGACTTATGACCGAAGCATCAGCACTGTAATCTTAAGCAGCTATCATTAATGTAGGACACTTGAAGAAGCACTATAGGAATAGATAAATAAAACCAAACTCTGGCCATTCGTCATGTTTAAGATACAGACATGTACAAATAATCCTCTGCTACAATCAAGATACACGTACAGTTATGTACAAGTCACAACAGACCATCCACCTACCCTTTAATGTTCAAAGACAACAACAAATATAACTGCATCTCCTTTATTAGTTAGTATTCAATTGCAAATTAAAGTATACTGACTTTACTCAATCAATCAATCAATAAAAATTTGTATAGAGCCCCTTCAAGATCTCTATTCAGAGGCATACTAGGTAGTTAATAGCCATCCTTCTAGGTTCCATTACAGAAGACTTTTTAGCTTAAGTACTAACTAAATTCATACCAGCACTTTGATGGTTTGTTCAATAAAAAAATGTAACTTACTAGTTAGTATTACTATTCATGCACGTCCTTAGAATTTTAAATTTGGCCTCCAAATAATAATAAACAGCTACATGGCTACTTTGCATGCTTTGTCATGTTCTCACCTGCCCCTTTAATGCATTGGTTACCCATCCCAGATGTTTTGGCTCAGCGCATTCGATGTACTTCTGCACTACGTGCGTTCCGTTCTCGTCGGTGACGCACTTCAACACATGACCGTCGATCTCCTTCACAATCTCTACCTGCAGAAGACAAATGTCACTACCGTTACACAAGAAATCTCTAGCACAGTTTGAAAAGAGGAACCACAATATCCACCAGTAAAACAAACCATATAAGTGGAAGAATTCTCCAGCACAACACAACCTATCCATGTCTCATTTTGTCTACCTCAGATACAGCAATAACAGGAGCAATGCATATCCTCGCGTCTGCAGCAGCTCGCCAAAGACTTAAATGCTTCCTCGGAAGGGCTATGAGCTCGGGCTATCTTCCACCCAATACAACTTCTATCGCGGATAGAGTTTCAACGGCAAAAGACCGCCTCTTCTCCGGTCCATCATATGGAATGAGACCCACGTCCCTCGTCACCTTCTCCACCACGCACCCAACGTCATTATGCTCTCTGCACCCGTATGCATGACTTTGTTCTACCGCCAAGAGATGACAGAAACTATATATCTGGGGACCTTTACAAGCGTATAGTAAAATCTATCAAGGCTCATTGAGTTTCAAAGAGAAACTGTTCACATATCTAACATTCAGTGACAACTCTCAGTAGTGTTTATTTTTATTATTTTTTTATTTATTCACACCTTTCTATACCACCCTTTCAAGTCTCCTAGTTAGTCAGAAGCGGTTCCGACTACAGCCCAGACAGAGGTGTATTGGAGTTTATACACCGAAGCGCCACAAGCAATTGTGAGTGAAGGACTTGCTCAAGGTCCTTATGTAGCGGGTGGGATTCGAACCTGCAACCCTTCTGTTGCAAGGCCTTCACCACTACTGAGTAGAGATCTTGAAGGGGTGCTATACAAATTATTTTATTTTATTTATTTTGATTGACTACACTATCTGCAATGTGGCGAGTCATCCTCTGACTCATGAACGAATATATATAGATATGCAACTGGACAAAATCCAATTAGTGCAAGACAAGGCCGTATAGACACTGTAGACAGGGGGTGTTTTGGGTATTTAAACACCCCCAAAACGAAGAAATGGCATTGTATAAGTTCGTTCTTAGTGTGAAAAGGTAGAAAAATACGAGTTTTTGAGCGTAAAACACCTCCGAAATGAAATAATGTGAAGGAAACTTTCTTAGGACGTGGAAAACATCCCCCGAAACAAAATCCTGGCTATGGCCTTAGTGCAAGGAATCACCAGCAAATAAGAACATGTGCGTGTCACATTGTTGCTGCCTAGATAATCAACCCAGTGAGCACAACAAAACCTTTGTATGTCCCAACTGCAAAAGCAATTTGTCAGCACAAAAATCTTAATCGTTCATCCAACTGCATGTGAGGAATGCAGCAGGTCATCACGAGTGATGACCTGCTGCTGAGAAAACCTCAGGGTCTTCTCAGGTGTATATAAAGACCGCATATACCTACTGGGTTTCGTGTATATTATGCTCTCCAAGGTAACATGTAGGCCTATTTTAGCATATTCTATTGCATAGGGAAACAACTAGCGTATTTAATTCTCCTGTTTGGCTGACCTGCGAACAATACAAGGGAAGAGATCACGGCTGGTATTCCGACTATATACAGAGGTGACCGTGTGAATTGACTTTTGACAAAATAATAACAATGAGATTTGAGTGCCGTAGAAATGTTGTAGTTCGTATGAATTCTCTATTCCTTGGCGTCGTGCAGGTTGGATAGGGTCAGGGTTAGTACCATCTGTAGACTGTAGGGATTTTAAACCGAAGCGACCTCGACAAGGATATTCTGAGAGGCTCCCAGGTGTACTCTAAATCAATCAACATCCGCCAGCCATACCCGAATACGCTTCCCTGATGTAACAATTACGTCCTTATTTTAAATTAAACATTTTCATCATTAACATCAGTAGTTCCGCTTCTCACTTTGCAGCCATCCCGCTTCTCATGTTGCTGTAAACTTTTCATTCGCATCTATTTCGATACGCAGTACAACCAACGCAGAGTAGCGTTATATACACTAAAATACATTTTATATAGCATGGCTACCTAATAAAATACGCTAAAATATATTTTTACCGGGAGATTTCATCATTATTGTATTGTATTTGTGTATTTCTATACCGCCTCTTACAGATCACTACTACTCAGAGGCGGTCCCAACTACAGCGCATAGGTGTGTTGGAGTTTTACACGCCGAAGCGCTTCAGCAATTGTGAGTGAAGGACTTGCTAAAGGTCCTAATGCGGCGGGTGGGATTCGAACCTGCAACCCTTCGGTTACAAGGCGGCGACCTTCACCACTACACTACCGCGCCTGTAGTATGGATGTATGTACTGAATATGCATGCGTGTATGTGTGTGTTTACTGTCTATGCATGTATTTATCTGATTTATTTATTCATAAGTTTGTATAGTGATCCTTTAGAGACACTTCCAAATTAGCTCTGGCGACAGAGCAGAGTTTTAAAAGAAGCATCAAAGGTACCAGAAGAATTTAGACATATTTGTTCATCAACAATCATAATACGGGTTTACAACATAAAATTTTCAATTTTTCATATTCTTCCAAGAGTGAAATGGGATTTCATTTATATTTACGGGACCTTACATTTACAGTTGATTTACTATACATTTATATATGACTTACCTTACATTTACAATAGATATGCTTCAAGTTTGTTTTACCTGAACTTATTTACCAAATTAACCATACGTTTACCTTCCCATTGTTGTTAGAATCGGGCTGAGCGTAATCCAGCGCAACATTCGCCGTTGGCTGACGCTTCGCAACTGGCAATGGTGGAAGTTGTACATCCGTGTCAAGCCGCTGCTGAGCATCGCACGCCAGGAGGACGATATGAAGAAGAAGGAAGAAGAACTGGAACGAACCAAAGAACAGCTGGCGAAGGTGGAGAAACTTAAGAAGGAACTTGAGGAACAGAACGTCACGCTCCTTCAGACGAAGAACGACCTCTTCCTCCAACTCCAGGCCGAACAGGACAACCTTACGGACGCCGAAGAACGGATCGCGCAGCTCGTCAACCAGAAGGGCGACTTCGAGGAACAGATGAAGGTTTCAATATCCAACTCATCTCCCAAATCTAGCAAGTTCACGAGACATTATATACGTGTGCCCCGATTAGCGGGATACACGTCCCTTTGGGGTACTACCATATGTAATCGATTTACTGCTAACTTTGTTATGTCTAATGTCAAGGTGATTGCCAACGAGATTATATAATAGTCCCTAGAGAGAGTATGACCTATCTCCTCGGCAGTCGAAGCGACGGTTGGCGGACCATATACATCTAATTATAGATTCCATAGATTTAGTAGTTCGTCACGTTTTATTTAAATGAAGTTGCAACTTGCAAGACGGCTGATTGGTCAAGCGCAGTGGTGTGATGACGTGTCTATTGAATGACGATGGCCTACTAGAGAGCTGATTGGACAAAGCGAGGTCACGTGTCCAATATCCTCCTAAAGGTCAAGGCTGTTTGAATATGATGGCTTCATCATAGATAGGCCATACTCTCTCTAGTGTGTAAATACACCTCGCTGGTAATTACAAAATTTGATTGATTGATTGAAGGACTTTGAGGAGCGCATGGCCGAATAGGAGAGCTTCAACATAGATAGGCCATACTCTCTCTAGTGTTTAAATAGACCTCGCTGGTAATTGCAAAATTTGATTGACTGATTG
>JAQFXW010001813.1:0-14116 GCA_034693945.1 Dendrobaena attemsi
AGCTTGACCCAAAACAGCTCTGTAAGTAAGAGAAAGAATTTTAAACTGAATACGGGCAGTAAGAGGAAGTCAATGAAGCTGTTGAGTCTTGAATTTAGAGATGTGAGAGAAATGTGGAAGGCGAGCAATCAAACGGGCAGCTGCACATGGTGACCTAATGGTTCCATTTGCTCGTATGGCCACGATGCAGAGGCGATCCTTCTCCATAGTTGGCCCCAGCACGTGGAACGAGCTTTCTGTGGAGCTGCGGGGCTTCCCACGAGCGTCCCCACTCCTTACTTTGTGCTATTAAAGTCTACTTACTTTCGCTTAGCCTGGGTTGGGAGCGCCTATGAATAGATTTCTTGAAGGGGCGCTATATAAATTTTAGCTGATTGATTGATTGACGTATGTGTAATTGAAAAATTGCATAGTAGTTGTAAATTGCTCCTTCAAAAAGCAAAATCAGATTTGATCTCTGAGTTAGTACCAAAAACGCTAAGTGATTACTACTGATTACAATAAGAATAATAATAAAAATACAAGATGAAGTATTTAAGAGCGTAAGACTGCACATAGTGTACACCAGGTCTCAACCTGTGATCTGCTGACCACTAGGTAGTCCACAATCATCTGCCTAGTAGTCTGCAAGCAAGGCCTAAAATCCACATTTAAAAAAATTAGAAATAGATAGATTTGACCAATTTTGACATTTTTCGTCATTTCAATGGCTACACGACAGCATGAAACTAGTAATACCTAACGATTATGTACGAAAAATGTCTTCTCATAAGAGCCTACTTTGTTTTGTTTTTTTCAATGGTGGTCCTTGACCGAGACAGAAAATGTATAAGAAGTCCTTAAATCACAAAAGGTTGAGAATCACTGGTATACAATGCATTTAGCAGGTAAAACAGAGTCTTTGCAAGTTCTTAGAGAGGTAAACAAGTATCAGAAAATAAACTCCGGCTGAAATAAAAGACCAACAAATAGCGGAAATGAAGAACGAACAATACAATTATGCACCAAGCGACTGTACCTGTGTCAACTGTTTGGCCAAGTTCTCCAGCAGTTTCTTTCGGTCGGCTGACATCTGCCACAGATTCTGCCATTTTTGTCTGAAATCTGTGGCATTGTTATCTAGTGACAGGAACTCCTTCTGAGTTGTAGGAGTTTGTAAACTATAATTGCTGCCATGACGTTGATTTTGGAAAGAACCAGCAACTCGAGATAACCGTTGTAATTTATCGATATCTTTGCTTCGACTAAACAACATCTGATGAAATTGCTGTCAAGAAAATATTAAACCAGCAATTAACAAAGTGGAAAACAACTGCTTGAAATGTCTAATACAAATGAATTTAATTCAGAGCAACTCGTCCCTATAAATGGCCACATAATTAATATTAATTAGTCGCCAGTGGCACCTTTCATCTTAATATTGGCCCAAGGTATGATTTAAATATGAAAGTGCAGTGCACTTTGGATGAACAATTGAACATAAAATCCATTACAAAAGTTGGTGTCAAAACAGTCTACTAACAAATACAAGCTTTTGATATCTGGATCCGGTATCTGTTCCTATACTGAAGCATTTGTATAAGCTAGTCTGGGCAATATTTAAGCAGAGTGCAAGCCAGAGACTTTGTGAAGTGCTCCTGTACAGAATTTACTGATCCATCTCACCACTTGTTCACTGAGAAGAGCTTCAACTGAGATGCGATCACATGGTAGGATTTCCGTCTGCTTTTCCATCAGCTTCATCTCAGCATCAGCCAACCATGAACTCAGCTCCTCTTCAAGCGTCGCACTTCTCTGGATGTCCTTCAGCGCATCCTGCAGTCGCTCAGAACGAGCTTTTGACCGCCTCAGCGCCTGAATCGAGATCCACAGAAAGACAGACAAATATGTACAAGGAAACGGGTCTTCAGTAGTTATTTATTGATCAATCTCAACCAATAATAGTAATTATCCAAATATCAGAGCAACAACCAGTCTTAAACTATTTCGATCATTCTAAGACCAGCTGAGCCTTCAACGAACTGAACAGCAGCATAATAACAAACATTTTGGTGCAGCTAAGCATTTACAGAGATTGGTCTTGTGACTCGCTGTGCAAGTAAACCTTTGAACTGACTTTAAAAAATAGTTCAAATGACAAGAGTCACAGGAGCAATCAGAATACTGGTACACCTATAGCTCTAAATGGAAACAAATTATACACATTTTGCTCTATTTTGAAATTCCCCAGCAGATCAATAAGTCATAAATAATTAAATATTGAATGACTTTGGTTTGTAGCCCTTCTACATAAGATATTTCTGAACAGTAAAAGTATTTATTTGTAAGCTAATAACATTGAAAAGCATATAAATAGTTTTTTTAGTTAATTATTAACCACATTTCATGATTAGAAAATAACTGTAAAATTTGAACAACACTTAAGTTTACATATCCAGAAATTTCTTACCTGTTGCCACCGAGTCTGCATGATTGTCATGTGATACTTGGTGATGCTGACTGCATTCGGGTGACACGACACAAGAATCTCCTCAGCTATGTATGTCATCTTCTCAATGTTTGCCTCTTGTCCAATGAGATCTTCATGAAATTTCTGACACAAAACTTGTGAATTAGTAAAGCTGTAGTTGTATCTACCTTCTTCAAAATACCTACTCCAGAACAGTTGTAGCTTGGGCTTCACAAGCAAGAACAAATGTACAAGTTTTGACAGGATGTAAAGAAACTTAATTTGCATGTAATCAATTCAGTAGGTTAATTAAGTAACGCAGTTGTTAACCATTCATATGTACACCAGTTGAGTTAGAAATACAGAGGTCATAGAAGTCAGTCAACAAATATCTTCAGCCAAAAGATAACACCAATAAAGAGGCAGATCAGTACACAGGGATAAGAGAAACCAAAAACCAATCCCTAATTGGAGAATTATGTTGAAGCACTGAGAGGTCTCATCACTACGATCATCTGACAGAAAAAGTAATTCGATTTATCAGTTCTAACTATACTTTGAAAACAGTATTCCACTCCAAATACCTCATGGTTTTCGATCAGTCGGATAATGCCATCCTCGTCATTTGGTATGGCACAAAACTTCAGCTCTGCCTCGGCCAACGGGAGCCACTTGTGAATATCTTCCAGAGATTCGTTAAAATCATCCGCCTTATTATGCACACAAGAGACCAGAAAAGAATGCATTACAATTTATTCAAGGCAAACTGTTACAAATTACAGAAATCAACAATCGCTACAAACCAAAAAGCATGTTATATTGACCAAAATCATATTATATTGATTGAAAAGCGATAATTTGCATGAGCTTCTGTCAAAGAGTAGACATTAGACAAGTTATGAATTTAGCTTACCAGTTTAAGAGCCTCATGCAGACTGGCTTGTCGAACTTCGCTCATGTGGTGAACTTGACATAGAAATGTTTTCACCTTTCTTAGCTGATCAGAAATATTGCTCTTGCCGAGAGGAATGTTGTCTGGAATTCTCTGAATAACATCCGTTCGTCTGAGAAGTTCTTGCTGGAACTCCTACAAAACGATCACCTGCAGATTAGGCTAAAAGTTTCATTATAACAATGTAAAAAAGTTCTATAGCATTTTTATATAACAATGTCTTCATTTTTAATGGCCCACTGAAAAACAATCTGTGTTAAAACTGCGACAACACAACAATTGTGGTATTACAGTGATAATTGGTTCACTGTCACGGTAATACTGTGGTAGTGGAAAATGAGTCAGTGATATAACCACGGCACTAGTAACATGCTTTTACACCAGAGGTCTAAAACCACCCAAAATGCAGTACTTAATTCCAAGTTAACTGAAGTCCAAAGCTAAGTGAGTAACAACAAACTTTCTGCTGATCCATGAGCAGGCCAACTGTGTTCATGTCACCAAGGATGAGCTGCCTATCACTCAGGTAAACTTCAGACTTCTTCAACCAAGTGAGCGTTGATTCCAGTGTGTCGGAATAATGACCAGGACTCAGTAGCAGACAGTCGTCCACTTTTTCCGGTCTGCTTTAACATCACATGCAACAATGTGTCAGCATCATTCAATAGATCACACAGCATGCAACAAAATCATAAATATCTCTGGTTCTTCATTATCAAAGCTTTCTAGACAAGTGCTTCCTAAAACTGTGGTACGTGGACAGTCCACGAGACTTCAGTTTTGGTCTGCAAAATGAATCAAGAAAGAAAATATTTTAAGTAATATTTGCTAAACATGCATTTAAATCAGTTTTAATGCATATTTCAAAACAGATACAAATACATGTAATTAACAGATTACGCAGCGTTCCTGCTACAACATTCATCTTACCTCTGCAGAATGATTGTTCGTAGCTGATTCCATCTGCTGGAGAGTTCTTCTATCATTTCATTAAGGATGATTCTCTCAGGGTCAGACTTGGCACATCTGTCTCTCATACTGGTTCCCTGTCGTCTCGTTATGCAGTACAGAGGCTGCTTAGCAGACATCTGTAGATCGAAACGCTGAAACGATTTCATCATAAATTTATTCTACAAGCCACTGATTGCAGGACTTGTCAAAAGTGGGTCGTAATGAATCTGTAAGTACAATCGCAGTTTTCAATTTATAACTCATCATCTGCAAACATATGCCAAAAATTTAGTTTTGAATAGATAAATCGCTGTGACTTACTTTCAATTCATCCATGTCCTGCTTTGTGCGTGCAGAGGAACAGATGACGTACTTGTGCATAAGCCGTCCTTCTGCCTCATTCATCCAGTCACACAGTGCCTTCCACGACTCCAAAAACTACAGCATAACCGACTAACTGTGGATTCTTGCTGAAAATATCTTTCACAAGCTAACATATAAATTAATACTCGAAACGGGAATCTATTAAAGAACTAGAATAAACCACCAGATAGTCAACAACTACATAGTAAAATTAATGACTACTAAGAAACCTCCATGCTAAGCAATCACATAACAGACTACAAGTGGAGCATAAAGAAATGTTCCAGTAAAAGTTGTCTCTGGATTGAAACGGTTCAGATCAGGTCATTCAATTGCATTAAAATTTCAATTGCATTTAGTCCAAATTATACTAGTAAGCTTCATGTTGTTCGTGAACATTTAACACATTATGAGTCTATTCGGTTTTTGATGCTCCATGAAATAGGTTTGCTAAATTGGAATTTTCAGGAGTTGTTACAGTGAAATAGTCAGCTTTATGCACATGTAATCACAGCAATTCCTTCTGCACGAAGCCGGATCTACGCCAGAACTGACGTATAACACCGAACAATCACTTCATAGCATTCATACCAGCATAAATAAATATGGTACTGCAACCACTGAAGCGGTTAAAGTTTATCGAATAGTTCACATTTGCAATAACTAGAAGCTGACTGTTTATTTTACTACTGTTAACTAACCTAACCTGTTAAAAACCACAACAGATCCACCAGACTGCATTGAAAAGTATATTCCTGATAGTGACTAGGCAATGATTAATTTACCCGTTTGTTCTCTCTGCAAGCATGTTCCAAAATACGATGTGCTTCGTCAGACGTCTGCAGCAGTTTCTTCCAGCGTATTCTTACACTCATCAGCAGATCTTTGATGTAAACAGTGTCCTGCTTACTGCCAAAATATTTAAGATATGTGCCATTCTGATCAACAGCTTTCATTGACTCGGAGTGAGCTTTTATATCGGTATCACATTCCTAAAATTAATTCACCACACAAACTGAAATGAAATGGATGATGGTGGACTTTATAATTTTTCATTGCATGACCATTTTTTTATGATTTTGTTAGGATACACAGAACATGATAGACTGTGTACTGAGCCCAGACATAGAAATCATCTACAAAATAAATGCAATGGCAACATTTTTGTGGGAAAACCAGCAGTGCAACAGGACTGGCCATCTGCACTTATTTGTCAAGGGTAAGATAATGAAATCAAGACACTTCCAGTTATTTTAGTACCTATTTGCTTACTGCCTACCTGTACATCTAGCTACAATTCACAGACTGTTCACTGCATAATGAACAAGTGTTTAAAACAAATAACAAAAACATTACTTCTTAATGAACAATCAAGAAGCCTAAATGAGCAAATTATTGTAAAACAACAAGAAATTTGTATGTACAAAAGTCAGAGATGATCTCCATGGAAACAATGAGTTCTCTCTCGCAACTTTTATATAAATTTAGTTAATGTAAATTCTTTGCACATTTCATTTTAGCGTATTCTATATACAGAATTAATAAATTAGCAAGAATAGACCAGGGGTCTATTACAGTACAATTACTGAACAACTGGAACCTGCAACTGATGCATCTGAAGAAGAACTTTCTCCACCAGTTTGCTCGGATGTCGGAAACAACGAAGCCTTTTCTCCAGCTCATTCAGCCACTTCGTCTGTGATCCCAGTTCGTAGTGGAACTTCTCAACCTTCTCTATATGGTCTTCAATTTTTTTCTACATGAAGCAAGTCAAAACTACATCTATGTGAATTATGAATACACAACACAGCAAAATGTTCAATGTTAATCCTTGTTGATTTTTGAACAGAAAAGGTCAGAAACATTTGTTTAGAAACATTAAAATATCATTGAACTGAAATTCATTGAAACACTAATTTACAACACTTTTTCAAGAGTAACACCAACTGCAAAAGTTAATGAGGATGCCAACTGTCAGTGAGTAAAGCATATGACAATTAAAATTACTGGTTTACAACTTGTCACACAAGTTAATCATAATATTTAAGAAAGCTTACTAAATGTGATAACATCCTTAAAAAAATTCTGCTTATGAATTAGCCAATGCCTCGTTCTTGTTAATTGCTGCGTTTACCTTGATGAGCTTTGCTTTGGTCTTTGTTTCGTACATCAAGACGTTCAGTTGTGTGAGCTTCGTCTGCAGACCTTTCATTTCATGTTGTTGACAACGACAGAACATATCTTCTCCGTTTAGCAGCAATGCCTTCACTTCCATTTCCTTCATCTCAAGCTCCTCATATGCCACCTGGTCACATGAAAATAACTCAGCACTTATATTCATACTCAAAACAACCTCTTCCACTGGTCGGCTAACATGACATTTCCAATAATGAACCTATGACGATGTCATAAAAGAATCGCTTGATCATAATCCCAAATGAAAATCAAGCCAATCTCAGAAGAAACAAAGACAATTAAACTGATTGCAATTCTAGCAGGTTACACTAACTGAACAGTTTCAGACCACACTAATTGGCTGGTAGTGGGTCACATTAACTGAACAAAGCTTTGTCGACAAAATCCTTTGACTGGTTGCCGATCACATTAACTCAACATTTATAGAGCACACATTTGGCTGGTTGCAGGTGACATTCACTGAAAGCGAAGCACTAAATGGCTGCAACTATTGCATGATAAGCTACGATATTCAACGTATAATCTGGCATTCAAGCCATATGCCTTACTTCCTTCTATAAACTAATGACATTCAATTACCATGGTTTTGTTGTATTGGACATGAACGGTGTCAAGGAGCGCTCCCATTGGACGAGACATCTTCAGCTGCCATTTGAAGTTCTTCAGCCATTTAATTATTTCATCAATGCTTCCCACAAAGCCTTTCACCTACAGTAAAAGTGGTGAGACTGTTTTGTACAAACTTAAAACTTTGTGAGGTAATTATTAAACACTTATAACCAACTTCCTCTAACATAGGAGCAGTAAGTCATATTGAACAAGTGTTTTTAGAATTTAAGTGTATAGACCATTTACCGGCAAAAGAAATCAATCAACTAAGAACATCAACTTAAACATGACAACGGTTGACCAATGACTACAGGCCTACAAAAACTAAATTTATGCTCTGGCAGGAATTTGAACCCCGACTTTTCGATTGACAGTTCAGTGCTAACCACTGCATGTTTGAGAAGTTTCTGAACATGAATGAAAATCAATGTGTGTCTAGTGAATAAACTGTGAACCTGTTTGAGTCGATCCAGTAGCTCATCTCGTCTGTCTCGTGCACTCGCTTGAACTTCACTGAACAGACTCATCATCTCATGTTGTCTCTCAGCCAGAGGTGAACTTTTTCGACCACTGCGTCTCACAACTGTCTGAATTGTATCAGCCAGCTTATGAATGATCCCTTTCTGGCTGGCAATATCCTTCAGCACAGCCTAATTCGGAAAAGTGTACAAGTTATCAAATCTATCTATTTCTTTGGCTGCAAAGCAATGGGTACTATAGCTCAGCAACAATCACAGCAAACATTCCAATGTTTGTGAGAAATTGAATAAACAATAAATGATAATATTACAGTAACATATGAAACACTCTATTAAGACCTTTTCAAGGAAAGAACTGTCTTTTGACTAAGAATATGATCACATAAAGAAAAAACTAAATTATTTAAACAATTTGAAATAAAATCCAGGTCACTAATAGAATTTAATACAAAAACAGCTGAATTAACTTTGACATTTTTGCTGAACAGCGAACACAAAGTTTCAAAAGTTACATGACTGAGAAGAACGTTTACCCAACCTCGACTTTTTTCAAGTGAATCTCCAGATAGCGAGGATCACCATATACTTCATTGAAATGCAAAAGGTCAGACTCTATCTGCTGCAAAAGTCCCAGGACATCCTCAATAGCATGGTCAATTTCTCCTAGCTCAATCAGTGCACTCCGAAGATTCTCCTAAAACCAAACAATTCTTGCAGCATTTAGCTATAATAAATTTATTTGTCATACGACATCCCTTCAAGGTCTCTATTCAATGATCACATGGTTAAAAAGAAAAGACTTAAGCAGACTATTAAAGAACTGGATGAGTCACAGGAAAAAGAGAGGAGTGCAGGAGGAAGTTCATTTAAGACAGCTGTACAAAAGCACATCGGTAGGCCCTATCTACATTCTATAAACAACTCAATGGCCCTTCTGATATGTAAATATCTCTGCTTTTTAATCCATGTATTTGCAGAATTTCTGCACTTGACAATTCAGAACAGTGAATTCAACAATGAGAACTAGAGCCAACAAAAACCAGACAAATAAAAGCTGAAAACAACTGATGATCTAAATGAGTCAACTTAACCATTATTTATCCTCTTGTATCAATATGTACATAGACACAGCTTGTGAATGTATTTGCTACTGTGGTGCTGTTTTTCATAAAAGCATTCAGCCTCCGATTTATATAACATTGCACAATATATAATTTTTTAGGTTATTTGTAGCCAACTCCAACATGGTAACACAAGTGGTAAAGCTTGTTGCTCCCAGCTGTTTTCTTCCATGAAAGGTGGAATGAATGCGATACATCTAACCAGATAGATACAGTACACTGCAATGCTGTGCAACATAAGTCTGAATATTTCATCAAACAGAAGCAAAATTCTCCATTATCACTTATAGTTCAAACAGTCCCGTAGAATATGTTCAAACTCTACTACATAGCAAGCGTCCAACAACAATATCTTATTCTAAGTTGTTGCTTTGCAATGATCATTCCTACAAATACTCATTCTGAAATTGTTCAGCTTTCTCAATCAATTTTATGTGCAACAGATGGAGGGGTATAATTTCATAGCAAGATAAACAGTTCCTTGGTTACACTTTGCTCAAAAACAACGAAAATAGCAACAGCCGATCTACTACCTCTCTTTGATTCGCCGACTGAATCAGATTCTGCCATCGAATGTCCAGGTCCTTCACATCGGTAGCCAAGGTTGAAACAGTTTCTGGTGAAGAGATGGTCGTCAACTCATCAAGAAACTGATGTAGACGATGAACATCTGCATACCAGGGACACATCTGGACCTTGAACACCTGCAAAAATTCATCTATTGCTACGGAGAGTCAAATTCAGATAAACTCCACTCCAAGTAAACATTAGACATCATATTCATTATAGTCTTGCTTGAAGCAACCATTGACTTATTGCTTTGTAGATAGTAGTATCAAAGAAGTGAAATCCAATATAACATATCAGATTCGTTGAAATATGTCTACATCATTTCTTTAATGTACGAGTTCCGTAAGAAGTGACCTATTCTGCCACAGTAGGCTTAAGATGAGAGAAGATAAAACACCAACAAATCCCATAATTACAATTATTTCTAAGTTGAAAATATCAAACTATGCAGTATGCATGATATTATAATCTGTCTACTAAACTGTGTTACCTTGAATTCTTCGATCTGTATCCTTACAGCTCGTGAAGAGTCTGCAATGAGAGACATGGAACTCAGCTTTGCCTCAGCTCCTGGAAGCCATGCTTTGACAGACTGAATGAGACAGAGAAACATTCTCAATTTAAAGCATCAACCAAATGAAACTGACAGATTCCACAACAGCTGCTGCTTAAAATAACTCCGATGTTTCAAATAATTCCTATGTTTAATACTTTTGCATCTATAGATACACAAATTTTAAAACAGAAGCAACATATATCGGTTGGTCAAACTGCAAACGAATTTCTCAGAGCTTTATTCAGATGCAATTTATTTACATTCTGTTAAAGAAAGTCAATAATGATATTAGATACCAAAGTCATCATTCAATAAGCAACTACTGCTCACTTTAGAGTAATTAGCAAAATTTTCAGCAACATCGAGCGCTCCATCCAACTCAGTCAATCGTGTTCTTATTGCATCTCGGATCTCGTCCTGCAGATCTTCGAAGTCGTCGGAGCATTTCTTTATTTCCCGATCTGCATCAACAGCACCAAGAGCTTCAAGGGCAGGCGCAGACGTATGGAGACATCTCTCCATCTGTTGACATGCCCTCTCTAGGTCATCCTCTAAGTGCTGTCAAATTCACAAAATAACACTGCTATTTGCAATCATCTGGATAAGATTAAATATTATGCACATATGTAAGTGGATAGCTGCCTGTGTCATCTTTTAAGCTCTTAGCTGTGATCACAAGTGCCACAAAATGTATACAATATATTGTGGTTCTTTAAGACCCCTCCCCAGCAAGGGATTAATCCAAGCCAGAAGGGGAGAGAGAGTGGTTTTAAGAAAACTCCTTTCAACATGATGTTTTTGACTTGATGACATAAGACCAAGCATTCATCATCTGTATTGTATTGCATTTCATTGTATTGTCTTTTCGTTTAATCACACAATCTGCAGTGAGTTTACATAAGTGTCTGTCAGCGTCTATATGAGATTTGTTTATAAAAAATTCTTTTTTCCATGATGAACACCATTTCACTGCCATAGGTAGCGTTTAAGTGACTTAAGTGACATACTTGAAAGACGCAATATTAATAATCTGAATGTATACACAAAAATTTGCTTCTTGTCACATAACTATGTGATACGAGATTGAACCAATAAGTTGGCAGAAAAGTAGAATTTTTGCCATCTGCGATAAGTTCAAAGAACAGACATGAATTTAGAATAACAGAAAATTATATAATTTCTTGTGCAGAATAACTTTTGACCTTGAACCGGTAACAGATATAAATCATGCTTATAAAGAATAAAAGTTCACAAGAATGAAATCAACATGTAAACCTGAATATCAGTTTGCTGCTTCCTGATAGCATCGGGCGTTGCGTCCAGAGATCCCTGAGAAGAGACTTGATCACGAAGCTCGTGCAAGGATTCAGAAACTGCCAGGAAGTCAAAGAAGAATTTCTCCGCAGCACCAAGCACCTTCAGAATAGCATCCGTCCTCTGCTGAGCCACTGACTCAGTGATGGCATGTAGAGTCAGAATGTCTTCAAGTATCACCTGAACTTCATCTCCTAGCAAAAATACAAGCTTCAGCCTCTGTATCAAATAGATCAAACCTTTAACCTTGCTGGCATGCTGCCTCTCCAAGAAGTCGGTGTATCAGTGGCCCTTTTGATAGACCAACACTGCCTAGTATCTGGCTAACCAAGAAATTCCAGACTCCATACAGAACCAAATATCATCTTACCGGGTTCCGCTATTCACTATCTCGTTACATATTCCATGTAGTTAAATTATATAATAAGCACAATTAGCACATACGAAATGGTGTTCTGCGTTAATAATTGTAACTCGAATCTACCTCAACCAAAATGAAAGAGCAGATCCGGTAAACTTACTTGTTCTATCATCATCTGCCTCTGATTTGGACTGAGTAAGATTTTCAACTCGCACACGTGTTTCCTCGATGTTCAACTTCAGTTGATGAAGCTCTGCAACAATGTGCTGCAAAGCCACAGAGATCATCAATATCATCAATTCATCATCCAACACTAACTATATCCTTTGAATTATTCTGTATCCAAATAATGCCTTCACCTGAGTGTCATTAGGAGGTGGAAAAACCAAGATTTGTGGAAAATTAAAAGTTGGTTTTTGGTTTTTGATGGTTTCTTAGTTAAAAATTTGCCAATTTTGTGCGGCGCGAAGAAAAAAATCCAACTCAGGTTTTATTCAGTTGAGATCTCTGACTGATAAACACAAAATAATTGATCACAGCTGACTTTATTACAATAAAAATTCCAATTCTAGGTTTTAAGCAATTAAATCCTCTTTAAAAAGTAAGAAATTAAATAAAAAAACAAGTTCCCACCCCTAGTGTCATTCAACTTGTTGTCAACATCAATTCAACAACATAAAGTGGTTAATGAAATCATGCCCAAACTTAATTACACAAAAAATGCTCATGAACAAGTCCACGATGTTCAGGGTAGGGAATAACCGATTTCGGTCTTATTGCCAATTCCAGATAGTATTAATAGATGTATGTTATGGTAAAATGTTCCAGATGTTGCTTTCATTTCTTTCTACAATAGCTAATTAGTCAAACACTACAGCATCGGCTAGTAAACAAGAAAATCTCAAAATTGAACCTTGACAGCTCCAGTAGCCTTTGAAATGTTAGCAGAGTGTTACATAGCCCAAGACCTGTATCTAAACAATCCCCTACAAGTTACATATGCCATTTTGTCAGCAACCTAAGAATTAAATGGTAGTGTATGGCCTATAAGATAGCTGTTTCTTCACATAACCACCAAAAAGTAAAAAATCAATAAGCTATAAAAATCGGCAAGTAAAATATTCCTGATCGGGATAATTCTGGATTGTCCACAATAGATGGGCAAATCGGCAAACCTAGTTTACAGATCCGGATTTCGTTTATGCCCTATCTCATAGTACACTGAAAGGAGCGTAGTGCCGTCTGTCTAGTTATAAAGACTATGACATCCTGTGCTTGAGGAAATTTATCGGACCACACAATGATTGCCGTAAGAATTCTGGCTACATTGGAGTCTGCTGTCACCAGGCATTAACAATCGTTTGGTAAGTCAACTGTACTCAATAGGTGAGAAGGATGTCTAGTTAATTATCATCAGGAGAAACGTGAAACCTTAAAGTCAGAACCTTATTTTCTGTCAGCTGTTGATTCAGAACGAATATATTTGCTGCTATGTTGTCTGCGTAGGTGATTCTGTCTCTCAGACTTTGAGCCTTTGACAGCAACTCCAGAAGAGTATCATTCACCTTAAATAACCAACAGAAGATATCTAGAAAACACCAAAGACAAATATACTTTTCTTGTACTTCTAACAATGAACTCTTCTTCAAGACCTCCACCCATATACAATTTTTTCTCAAGTGTAGCATTTGACAGTCAACCTAATTGCAAAAAGAGTGACTGATTCAAGACATCAGGAAATATGAGCCTAGCTTTCCTTACATTTTAATACATGCTCGTTGTTAACGAGTAGAAACATCTCAATGCTAACAGTAAGGAAAGTCCAACCACCCCATTGGGAGGCGCTCATCTCCTTTTCTATGGCCTTGAGCCGCCAACCCCAAGGTCCTCGACAGTGGACACGGGGCCCATGTGTTGCAGGACTTCCCATTTACTTCCCAGCTTATGGAGGCACCAAATTATACTGCTTGGTGATAGAGGCACATGTGCGCAAACAATTTGCCCAAAGTCGTTACACAGGATCGCTCCCAAATCGGCCGCTCTGCGAGCGGGGATGTTATGAGGTAGGCCACCCCCACCATGTCACACATTCTCAGTGCTAATTTAATCAACTCATATATTCTAAACAATATTTCCCGTAGAATCGATGATGCGGTGATGCGATGATGCGGTGATGCGATGTTTGTCTGACCCCG
>JAQFXW010001814.1:0-14115 GCA_034693945.1 Dendrobaena attemsi
CATACAACAGCATACAACAGCATACAACAGCATACAACAGCATACAACAGCATACAACAGCATACAACAGCATACAATAGCATACAATAGCTTACAACAGCACACAACAGCACACAACAGCACACAACAGCATATAACAGCATACAACAGCATACAAAAGCATACAACAGCATACAACAGCATACAACAGCATACAACAGCATACAATGCTTATAGTGCCAATGCGCGCGCGACATAGAATAGCAAAGCAAACAAAGCAGCAAGTGCAGCCAAGTATTCTGAGAAAGAACCAGCAAAGAGCAAAATTTGCATAAAGATAAAATATTGTTTGTGGCTGCAATAAAATCTGTATAATTAACAGAAATTCTGTAGCAAACGTTCTGAGAGAGTTAATTGGATGCTGAGAGGCATTGAACCTTTCCAAGAAGAATCCTGCGGATCTGTCGAAGTTTCACAAGATGAAAACTGTTCACTCTAATCTGTTTTTAGACATTTCGCGATATAAATATTAGTAATAGGCTGCTTGTGTCGGAAATGATGGTCGATGCTTTCTCTAGATAATCATTGCGCGCTGTATTGTGCTCTAAGTTCACGTTAGTGACACTCTTCCAATTGAGAGTTCTGAGTTGTTTTTCTGAGTTGTTTTTCTTTTTGTCGTCAGAATGCTGCAAACAATTAAGATGCTATTGACTCCAGCAGGTCCAGCTAAAGTTCAACTGCGAATGCAAGAAAACATGAGAAATAACTGATACATCTGAATGATAAGAATGCGGAACCTTCCAACAGATCTCACTGCAGACGAAGGCTTCCTATAATAGTGCTCACGCAACAAAGTTTGGATCTGTTCCTATCCTTTTATAACTTGGATGCACGCCTCTGGGCTAAAATAATGTCGTTGCGGAAGATTAATCTGAAATGTTCTTTATAAACTCGATTACATCAGTGCGTCCTTGTAACACGGGTATCATGTCTCCGTGTTTCGGCACCATATGAATTATTCTGTCATTGTTATTATTATTAACGAATAATTCAAGTTTTGCTTCTTTCTTTTCTGATGTCTCGTTGCGTCCTTTCTTTCTCATTCGTCTCTTCCTTCTCCCCCCCAGTTTCCTCCTCTTATCCAGGAAGGTGATGATGCTCACAGGCGTTGAACCTTTCCTGAGGATCGTCTTCCCTCAGTCATATGACACAAGAACCGCCAGAGTTGACGAGGGTGACTTCCAGCTTTCGAGTGGTGCTTTAGAACTTAGAAGTTTTGAGTTTGTGACCAGCATGAGGCAGATTCTTTGATGGTCACAATGTTCTGGGAATGAGCAAAGCCTCTTTGAGTTTCGGTGACCATTGTTTCGATATAGAGAAGCCAAAATACTATTGCCAACTGTACGATTCAACTGCTACTGCTTGGGCGTTCTAACACAGACTTGGCAACATATCTGAAGTCGGGAGCTCTGCTTAGTAGCAGTCTACCTGAAGAGGTGCTATATAAAATATGAAAGGACGAAAGAATGAATGAACGAATGACAGCTCAACTCATATTAACTCATCTTTTTATTTTGAAGTATTACACGGTCAAAATAAATATTTTAACATTGGTATAAAGTTTCCTTAACATCTGCATATGAGTGCGGTGACCAATCCTCACCATAGTCTTCGGATATTCCCGTGGACGTTAGTGCACTCATTAAAGATGAGCTGCTTATGGTACCCATGTGGACCAGAAATCTGGAAACATTTTTGCAATAATTTGTGCCGTGGCATATACTGGTATTTATCATTTTATATCTGATCGATAGATAGTCCATCAGTCATCAGACTGCACCAGACGCACGATAGAGCAGAGCATGCATGCAGCATATCTTTGAGTCCGACATAACATATAATATATCTGACGCATTTGATATCCAGCAACAAATTGGGTGGACGTGTCATCGTCGGCCATTGCTCGTTCTGTCGTCTGTCTGAGTCGTGAACTCCATTGCGCTACATATAATATTATATGACGGTTCCTCGTAACTGAATCTTCTTCTATAGGTTATCACTTATCGCTCCGTTCGTCTATGCCCACATTGCCTCTCAGAATCGAAGAGACTGCAGCCTCTGAGCCGACATCACTCTAACTGTGTGTGTATGTGTGTCTGTGTGTAGGTGTCTGTGTAGGTGTGTGTAGGTGTGTGTGTGTGTGTGTGTGTGTAGGTGTATGTGTGTGTAGGTATGTGTGTGTGATTGTGTCTGTATATAGGCTACACTAACGGAACGAATTTTGCCAACGATGATTCGAATAGACGGTTATAGTAGGTCGGCTTAGCTTAGCGGCATAAGAATGGGTTTACTGGCAATGGCGGTGGATCGGTCCCTCCATAGCAACTGCAATGGGAAGCAGCAGAAGCAGGAGACGTCTTCTTTAACACCGAGTGACTCGGTCGGCGGCGGCGGCGTCCACGTAATGCCATTAGAGTCCATGTCCGCTCTCTGCCACCACCATCATCATCATCATCATCATCATCATCCACCCTTCCAGAAAGGAGTAAAGCTGCCATTATAGGCGAACCAATGATTCCGAGTCTAAAACGCGTATCCTGGATCATCGGATGCAGTTGATAGTAATCTGATCTGGCTTTGTCTCGACAGTTTAGCTGAGAATAATGTGATCCTATATCCCCTCCGCCGAAAGCTCTATATATAGAGCCAGGCGAATCAATTCGCCACTGGTATATATATATATATATATATATATATATATATATTAGCCTGTGTATGATATTATATATCGGTGAACTGGACATTCGAATTGCAGCGCATGAGGTCACGATCTCTCTTTCTCAGTCTCTATCTGTTTATCTGTTTGTCTGTGTATCTCTCTCGTTCAGCTTTGCTTTATGTTATGTCGATAGTGGGTTCAAATGATTATAGTGAATGTTTTTCGTGCACCTATATACGAATCACGACAGCAGCTGTTGCTGCTGTTGCTGCTGTTGCTGCTGCTGCACTAGGGATGAAGAATATCGCATCAATAGAATCCTTAGAACTGTTGCTTAGTCTAATCATTTCTTTCGAGATTGCTGGTATATAGAGGTGTTCTTAAAACGATGTTGACTGGCTGAGGGAAGATGCTGCTGCTGCTGCTGATGATGATAATAATTCTATCACGCCGGTGATGATTATGACGACGACGGCGACGATGATGACAAGGATAACTTTACGACAAAGGCAACAGCAGTGATGATGATACCAGCGACAACGATGCCGATGATGAATATTCTGACAACATTGATGACGACAAAGAATTCTTGTACAGTCAATCATTCGCTTCAACTGCTGGCGAACACTTCATCACATCAGATGCGTCTCCTCTGAGAGACATTTTCCAACGAAGTCGAATACAGGCCAATAACTCAGGTTGCCATGAAGTGTACCTGTGTGTACACTTACAAATGGTTCGTCGATAAATCTCACTTTGAGTTATGACGAGCATAAAACATTCATCGATAGTCAATGTTCCGCATGAGTTGTAGGCTACACTCATATAGTTTCTATACATATGCCTATATTAGTTATGCGCAAGGAGATAAAAGTCTGTTTATATATGACATAGTGACAGTATAATAGATAGCTTACTGCACTAAAAATCGACGATATGTTACCTATTATATGCTGGTTTGTAAAGTGCGATAAGAGATAGGTGTTAGAAAAGGTCAAAAACGCCTGGTGATCAATATACCCATATAAAAGCACAAATTTTTGTGTTCTTTGTGTGGCTTCTTGTGGTCAAGGCGTGGCTTGCACATTGGACACCAGAGGTACATCTTCAGAGCATAGCGTGGATATATTTAAACTAGGGATTCTGTCAGTCTTCAAATCAACATCAGTTTCATGCCACTGAAAGAACCTTAAGTTTGTTCTTAAGACTGTGCATGAATTGTTTCATTGAACCTTATCTACTCCATAGGGCTCCAAATGTTAGTAGAATAATAGTAGTCAACTAACTAGCCTTTGTAACACACATACATACATGATATATAAATATTGAACTGAATTAGGTAGCCATCTGCTACATATAAAATTAGGCATGAGGTTCATGAAATAGAGGCTATTTCAACTGCTTATATTACCCAAACAATATGAATTGGTGTGACTAGAGGATTTGCCATTAGAAAGTTTTCTGGGTCTGTGAATAAATTTGGTTCAAACAGAACTAATAAGGATAGCCCAAAAATTGCTAGTGAATATCCTAAGGCATCTTGCCACATCACAAGATGGGCCTGTGAACCCTTTCATGGCTTATGACTCATTTTAATTTGGTTAAATGGAGATGTAATACTTCTTTACTATAAGCTGATTCCGGGTTATAGGGTGTTTGGGTTTTAATTTACTGTGGCGCACTATCACGTGCGCCACAGTACGATGAATGAACTAATCATTCAGGTTTAAATTGCTAGCATATGTTATCCCTAAGGTTATCTAAAGCTATCAACTAACACAATAGAGATTAGTAATTATAAATATCATTAAGCATTCTACACTCTAACAGAAGACACGGCACACATCGCCCGTCACTCCATATATATACTTTTGAAGTATTTCAAAATTTGAAAAACCAAAGTCTAGCTAAAAAATAGCGGAATATATATAAATATAAAAGTTATATATATATATTATATATATATATATATATAATAAATATATATACATAGTACTGACATGGGTGTCAGGCGTAGCCAGAAACTGATTTGGGGAGGGGGTTTCCGTCTAAAAAACTGATTTTTTTAGTAATTGACACAAATTCTCAGCTTTCGGGTCATTTCCTTCTGTGAACTGTACTTTTCGGAATTTTTTTGCAAACATTCATTTTTGGAAGGTTTTACATTAAAAAATACATGGGCAAAAATCATTTCGGGGTTTGAATCCGTAAACCCCCCTAAATACGCCCCTGGGTGACATGTGGAAATATTAGAAACAATAGCAGCGCTGCAAACAATAGTTTTCGATTCACAATTACATAAAAGGCCAATTCTATAATTCTCTTTGCCGTCCTTTCTGTATGAAATGTTATCTAATTCGGTGTAGGATGTGAGTCCAGCCGAGTTCAGTGAAGCTTTTTCATCATTGAAAAGAACTTCTTGGTGTAGATGGTTAGATGTGCAGCATTCGGATATAAGCGAATACAATCGTAACGATAGCCGAGAGAGAGGTAGGCTATATCCCAAATGCTAACTATACATCACTGGCAGCCATGACGCTACGTCGTGGCAACCCAGAAGAAACGTTGCTTCATCGATCAACGTAATAAAGAAATTCGCCGAATCCAGGCACTATTCTGTGAGTACAGTTCTCGACCACTTCACTTTAACTTTATATATATAATCCGGATATATATTATATTATATTATGGTTCTTTTGAACTCAGAGGACCAATTGACGCTTCATCGGACATAACGAGTTATCCTCTCTTCGGATGAATGACTCTCTGTCTCAGTCGAACGATTCTTCAATTCGCTTCAGCCTCATCTATTATATCCCTAAAATCTTCTCGACGTCTACTTAGCGCCTCTTCTTCCAAATTGAGACAGCTCTCTATTATTTCCTCGTCTGCTATTTAGTTTTCTATTTCTATTTTAACCGTGTCATAGCCACCTCAATTACCTTTGTGTTACTTTTGATGATAATTATCTGCCTGTCTGTCTCCTTTAAAGAGGAATATATACATTGTCTTGTCTTCAACACTTCAGCCACTCTCGACAATTTGGTTCCATCCAGTTCTGCTGCTTGTCTGCTTCAAATGACCTAAACAACTTTCTCGTCAGCTGATGATGGGACTGAATCAATGCATCTCCTGCAGGTGTTCTTCAGACACAGTCTATTCCTGCGATCTCGCTTTTCAACATACGTTCCAGAGATGCCCGACAGATGAGAGCTTCCTTCCTCTGCCTGCTTAATCATAGCAGACTCCTTATAATAATTATGCAGTATGGTTTATGTACTCTTCCTTTCCAACCCACACTCGATTGACTTCCTCTCAGTCAGCTAGACCCTGAACGATCCATGCGTTGATTCTCGCCTATTCAGCTCCTTTAATGCACCTGTTTTCACCTGGCAATTCATTTAAACCTGCAGAATAAAATATGCCTACCGGAAGAACAAAAGATTACTTATAAATTATAGAGTAAAATCGCCACAAAATAGTAACTGGCTACAAAGAAATTTCTGTAGAAAACCAGACCCCAAAATAAATTGTAATCAGAGTCTCAAGAAAGTTTGAATTTCTTAAAAAAGAGCAATTCTCTTGCGGAAAGTGCGTCTTCAAAACAGAGCTAAGTAATGCACTCGCCTTTTGAATGCACCACACGTGACCTGTTGACTGCGTGACTTATGGGTAAGGTAGAGAGAGAGGCACAAATCACCCTCTACGGGAAACGACGTGTCCTGTGCAGCCGATAGCCTCGGGACCTTCTTCTCTGCTGATGAATGGAAGGAGTATTTGCTCTCTGTGCATTGCTGAGTGATTGCAGTTCATCTGCCCTTTAAAGCGAGTACAAACTGTTAAGAAGATACAACGAAGGAGTGGCGACTGGAAACGATTCGATGGACGGAAGAAGCTGACATGTGCATGCTGCTGCAGGTGTCTCTTCTATATATGAAGATGATGACCTATTCCACTCGGCTCAAAATCAAGCACCAACCTCTTCCATCCCCTTCCTCAGGTACTAACCTCTTCCATCTAGTCCTTTTTATAAAGCTTTTGCGCCGTGGGTTGAAAACGGCTTATCAGGTCATTGCGCTTATGTCACGATATTTACGTCTAATTGTCATCAATTCTAGTCTTCATGCACTGCACTGTTTTCAGTACTCTTCACGTCATGCAGACTGTTGTCGGAGTGTTGCGTACACGTAATTTCTGCAGGTGTCAAGTTAGTGCTGCTAACTATTGAATGAATGAATTGTATATTATATATATTATGTAAGTTCCTTAGTGGAATGCCGAAAGGTTCATCGATCAGAAATTGTTCAACTGCAACCGTATGCACGTATCCATGAACGTTGACTGAGTGATGAAACAGTTTCGGTGGAATCAGCAGCAAGCGTATGGATAAGGATTACACGTACTTGGCAGGCTGCTTTAGTCTACTGAATAACTTGCCCTGTCATGTTAGCCCTAATCATGTAAGAATGAAGAAATGAACAAGCGATTGTAAGTTGTAACTAACACTGGGATGTGTTCCATTGCAAAGCAATCTCTGATCCAGGATATCCATCAACAAAAAGAAAATTATTGTTCGCAGAGGTGCTTTTAAAGGAGAACGCAGAGGGCCGCAGGGTAGGGTCTACGCAACCAGAACCAGAGCCCCTTGTGTAATCGACACTTTTCTCGAGCGAAAGGAGAATTAAGTTGCGAAGGTGCGGCACAGACAGACAGAGACAGACAGACAGACAAACAAACCGACAGACAGCGACAGTTGTTGCTGATTTATAACGACCGTTGGATTGGATGCTAGGTTTATACTCACGATGAATATCGAATGTAATTATGGGTAATATTTTATCTGTACGCTGCGGAGGCGCAGGTCAACAGACTAAAGAGTTTTTCTCATCAATCGTCTATAATCTGCTGCTTCTAAGGCTTTTAACTGGCGGGAAAACAGGATGAAGAAATGGCAGCACGTGAGGCTGATCCAATTTCATCTCATGCTCCCTGTGCATCCAAACCAAAGCCAATCAAATGACTCCATTTAGCGCCATTGTATAACGCAAGAGGCATCAATCGATGGTGCCTTGCAGTTAAAACTGAAAAAAAGTCATAATTAGCTGTAAAACCGCGATCGAAATCCAACCGGACAAAACAGAAGTTCAGAAGTCTAGACCAGAAAGAAAATAATATCCGACAGACGGCAAATGACGGGTTAAAATGACGGGTCAAATATCGAGAGAGGCGTCATTTTCCACCAATAGTCAAATCTCCCTATGGCCTTCGTTCCAGACCGCACAATTCTCTATTTCCAGTCAAAGATGACCGTAACTTTATGTATCTCGAGTCCTCTATAATAGTTTGCTCAGTTGCACTCTCTCCATAGACCAGCAATTGAATTACATTTGCATACTCAAACGAAAACATTCGATTATTAATTAGTCTTTGTTTTCTTTCAAACTTGTAAATCCTGTAACTTGCTGAGGTTTGACAGCAGCCTGTTTTCTCCTCTTATATAAGAGGAGATTATGTTTCCAGAATCAATTTCCACACTCTTTGCAGACATTTGTTGCCATTTTATGGAGATCTTATAAGAGACTTAGTATAAACCTCGTTTTATATCTCTGCAAACAAACAGACCGAAGACTATAAGCAGTCATTACGAACACTGAGCAGAAACGAGCAGTAAAGCAGAGACAAGTGACGAGGATACACAATTCGTCGTCCCTATATCCCTACCCCATCACGCACTGTCCTAACCAACTCAGTCGCCGCAATTAGCTGAACGGATACTATAGAGTCCTCTGTAGAGTGTAGACTATAAGATGGACTGCAAACTTTTCCTTATGTTTCTGTAACCAAATGCGAACTATCATTTGCTACAATAAAATAATATAGGCAGCTATATAATAGACAGCTACATTTACTATCACACTCTGTCTGCTCTTAAATTAAAACGACACAAATCAGAGTGTGACATTACTATTAGCAGCATGTTGAAATAGTAATTAGGACCTATTTATGAAACTCAAAATACTTTAATTATGTTTATTCAATAAGTCCAGTCTACGCATGAAGGTTGTTCACCGCTTCAGCCCTTCTAAGAAAGAAAGTAAGAATAAAGCCAGCTATTCTAAGGTGATGCGGACAACCGCAGCTAAAGATCGAGTCTATGTATTAGCTGGTCAGAAATTTAAACTTTAAACAGATCGGCTGCAGTTGACTATGAACAAGAATTAATCGATCGTCTCCATCTCTTTCTTCTTGGCAGAATATCAGGATTTGCTGACCAAGAGCACTCTGTCCATGTTGCGGGGGGAGAGGTGGCTTCTCGAATGTTCTCATTCTCAATTCCCAGTTCTGTAGACTTATGCTTGACGAAAGGAGTTGGTAAACAAAGTCGCTTCAAAGAGCAGACAATGTGGTGGAGCTCTGGTAACTTGGTGGTTAATATGCATGGTACACTTGCCGCGAGCACTCTGTGTGCACAGAGACGCTGTTCTAATTGTTATTCTATGGAACGGTTCCATTGTGATCTAGTATAACATGCATGCTCTCTTGTAGGCCTACATGTGGTTCTTAATCCTCTCTCAACGTTGTTTATAATGCTTTCGATGCTGTTTGTATGCTTGCTATGAAGGTCACCCATGAACTCGTCCATCTCAAGGGGTTCCAGGATGGTGCCCGCCCAAGTACTTTGCTGCAATTTCTCTACATTTCTGCTGCAGGCATTGCTGTGTATCAATTATCACTAACCCGATTTCAATTTTTCCTAGTGCTGCGGGATAGTCATAAGTTTACAGCAATAATCGTATACGTCTATATTAATGTTTTCGCACTTGACCGTAAACTGGAGAATCGACTAGATATAAGCTTACGTGTATACCGGGTGGCCCATAAAAAATGAGACCCTCTTATATAATTGCATGCATTTTTGTAACTCTTTCTTCTTAAAACACGTAACTTGTTGCCAGATGTATGTTTATCATAAGTCAAATTCAATACGTACCTCTTCGATTCCCAACCAACAGTTCTTTCTGAACTACGCAACTGGTCGACGCTTTTGTTTATAAACCGCTGAAGCAATTATTGTTGTCATTCTTCAACAATGACCAGTTTTAGCTGATTGTCCATTGTGGCAAATTTGCGACGGAGGTAAACATTTTGTTGGAGGGCTCCCGAGGTAGGTTGGCATAATCTACTTTAGGTTTAGGTACGGGCTAATTGGAGGTCACATATTCGGTTCGATAAAAGGTGAAATTCTCTCTAGACATGATATTATGTAATGAAGAGAGTTTATCGTGCTTCTTACCGTGTGTAAAAGAGCTCCTATTACACGTTATTATTTGTGAAGTTGCAAGTCTTGCCTTACAATGCACTGTCCTTCGTGATATGCAGTTTCAATTTCCCGTGGACTATTGTGGCTGCAGATCAGTATCACTCATAAGACGAATATTCCCGTAGGCCTATAGGTCTACTGTTCTAACGGACTTCTGCTGCAAGGCCTATAGTTTGTGACTTTTGTCATTTTCATTATACAAAATGAAAGAAAATATTAAGATGGCGACCGGAAGTTGAAGAAATAGTGACCTCATACGTTGAGTGAGTAAGGAATATCTTAAAGTTTAAAAACCGTCCAAAACATTATTTCATAAATATTTGACAGGATTTCATGCGGGGTCTCATTTATTTATGAGCCACCCTGTAAATATCACTTTAATGTCAGAATTTAGGTTGTTCTGATATGATCTGTTTAACTCTTAAAACTTGTAACGGAGCTACATAAGTATTTTAATTATTAATCATTGGAATCTGTAGCAGGCGACATCCATCATCCGATGTTGAATCAAAGCCAAATCGTAATGAGATATATAGATGCACAGGATAGGCTATTAATCAGCAGCTAAAACATGTAGCGAACTTCTGGCTTCTAAGCAATCGGAAACACATAAGTTCCAAGTCAAGCACGAAATGATGCAAGCGACTGAGCCGATCGAGAGAAAGGGGAAGGAATGCAAAATCGGAAAAAGTGATTTGATTGCATTTGATTCAACTATATATATATGTATATATATACAGCGCTGCTTTACTAAAGTCTTCGACTGATGACGCCCAACATCCTCTCTTCCTAGAAATGTAATTGTCTTCGCATGCGAGGCCATAATTAATGTCTGCAATCGTGGTATAATATGCGGATTAAACTCTATTCAAACGAACTTTTATGCCATAATTATTTTGTTTCCCGAATATTTAGCCATAGGCAAAGACAGAACCCAACTCTTTCAACTGTTGACAATCCCAAGATGATCGTCTATAAGATAATCGGATCTAACGTTACACCCAATTCCTTGAAAACGAGATTAGAGGAGTTTTCTTCACCGTCGTTCCACTTGCGATGGCTTAGAGTGAACAACTTGTGGCTGCTCTGACTGGGATTCGCAGCGACGGAACCGAGAGCTAACCCAATACGTATCACGTGACGTACATGTAGGACCATCTTTGTGCAGGACGTCCATGTCGCTTACGGTAAAGTAAGGCGGATGAAGTACGGGATTCGGATACGATTTGTCTGCATAATTAGTTCAGCCTAAACAGGATTCATGTCATGTACATTGAAATCAAAGCTCACTGTCTCTGTGATGGGGAAGAGACTAAGAAGCTGCTGTAATTAAATGCCACAGCACGTACGAGCTAAAGTTTGCTAAACTAATACGCCAATCAAGCAGAGAAACAGACAAGAACACACACACAGACACACACAGACAGACACACACTATGGCTGCTGAGCAGCGAGAGTTGGGCTGCATAGAAGCCATTATAGGCCTAACAACGGTGATTGGAATGGGCAAGATCAGAGAAAAGCCAAGTGTTTGAGACAATTATATTTGTAATATATATAAGAATCAATCAATCGCAATGCGAGTGCGAACGATCGATCTGAACAGAGTCGACGGTTTTACGGACAGACGACAGAAGCAGAGTTGTTGTTGTTGTCGTTGTCGTTAGGTCTCTCAAGGTAGACAGGTCAGAGGTCAGACGACGACGGTTGACCCCATTGAGAAAAAGAATTCACCGTTTAGAACTACAGGTAAATTATTATGAAACCTATAAGTCTATATTTATATTAGGACCGACGCGCAAGTTCTAATTGTTTGCGAGCTAAGTATACATAGGGAATTATTCCGGAGCTCGGTCGGTTAACATTGATGCCTTATTCTAATTAGTAGGCCTACATGTACCTATAGACGATAATTATTGGTCCTGTAGGACAGATTACAAAATAGGCCGATGTATGGTTCGTCGATGCGGTTTTTGAATCTCGCAATCATTTACTTTATGCAGCTCTTCGGAACACTGTTCAACATTCTGTGAGTGAATGCTGAGTCATTTGAAAAGACTGCAACAAGGAAGGAAGACATCTAACCACAATAGAATGTCAATGTGAAAAGGAACAATGACAGCCAGTTGGCCCTAGGTCTAACTGTGGTCAGGGTGCTTTGTCATCTGTGAATCAGATGATGTAGGCCTATGTATGCCCGTAGTTTGTCAAATAATGATAAATTAAATTTTTCACGATTGAAACACCTGCGCCTGGATTTTTAGCATTCCCTGTTTTAAGTAATTAAGCAGCTGAGGCCTATATGTAGGCGTGATAATGTAGGCTACTTGAAATGTTAGATTAGAATTATTGTTGCAGCAATCGTGAAGTTGCTAGAAGGTCCTTGTGTAGACCTAAGCATTGGTTATCAGTAGGCCATAGATAGCGCTATAAGAATCGGTCGTTCTGTAGACTACTAATGAGTGTCAGTCCAAAGCAGCATCAGCGGAAGACGAGATGTCTAAACACCCGAGGTCGTCGTCGTCGTCTGCTTCACTTGGTCTCCGTTGCATCTAGTCTTACAGCTCTCAATTAAATGCGCACAGACAGCATTCTGTGCTGCTGCATGCTAATCACAGAGAGAGACCAATCAGACGATAATCGTATGCGTCAGTTCCTCTTTATTTATCTGTTGGTCCTTCTTAAGTCCGCTACTGATCGACTTAGATATTCTATGTGTCGCCTTTAATAGAGCACTTACATGATGCTCATACTTTCTCTGATGTTTATTACTTTACTGCTGGATATGTATACATTGCGGGTTTTATGTAAATCTAACGACTTCTATAGCGCCGTTATCACGATGAGGTGCTGCATTCGAATGGGATCGTCGTCGAGAAGAATCATAATGCATCCTAATTGAAATTTAATCTGATTAAAGAGTGCAATATGATTTCTGTTCCTTCTGCTTCTTCAAACGTAAAGTATAAACATAGCCCAGTTAGCTACATTGGGAGCGCGCCGGCCGTGTGTTTGCACGGACAGAGTTCGAGCCCGATGCCTGCCGACATTCAGAGATGTAACATCTCGGGCTAGCACATAGGGCGTTTGGTACAGTGGGATAGTCGTCGCCTTGCGTTCGAAGGGTCGCAGGTAACGCAGGTTCGATTCAGACTCGAGCCACCGCGTAGGACCTTGAGCAAGTCCTTCACCTATACAGTTTCTCGTGGCGCTTCGGCGTGAAAACTCCGATACACCTTCGGGCTGTAGTCGGGACCGCCTCTGAGTAGTAGTGGACTTGAAGTGGCGGTATAGAAATGCGTAAAAAATAAAAAATAATTAAAATAATTGTGGTATAGCGGTCGGTCGTCTGATCTGTGGTGACTGTGTATATAATAGGCCTATAGTCTAACTCAAGAACACTTCTTTGGCAAGACGTCCTGCTTCTGGAAATGTTTTGTGAAGAAGAACCGATTGAGTGAGTGATTTGCAAATCGCAATTACTGAAGAAGGAATCATCAGGAAATCTGTCGAGAAGGATATAATATTCATCTATTGGCTGAAGATAACGGATTGACAAATTTCCCTCTGACAAAATTGTCCTTGACAATTTTCATTTTTACTTCACAAATAGATGCGTGCCTCATAAATAGGGAATTAATTCTCTCTACTGTATTCTACAAGTAGTTTAGCGGTAATTACCTCTCTGTCTGCTATCTTATAATTATTAAGCCTAGCTGGTTACTCAACTGCTAATACTGGAATTTTCTTAAAACTGATTTCCGGTGACTCAGCAAGAACTGCAGGGAAGACGAACAATGAGAACTATCGTTACATGACTAATTTCAGAAGACATGGGTCAGTGGAGGATGATGAATGTGATCGACCAATGACCATAATAGCAACCATCTCTGCAAGTTTTTTATTATCTCATAAAATTGCAGATTATATAGGCCACCGACGGCACAACAAGGCGTTAATCTCTTTATCTCCCACTCAATCGTTCTCCCTCTACCTGTACATGTGATGATGTATGTGTCTGTGTCTCCTTGTACTTCTCTCTCTCTCTCTCTCTCTCCCTATCTCTCTCTCTCTCTCTCTCCCTCTCTCTCTCTCC
>JAQFXW010001815.1:0-14111 GCA_034693945.1 Dendrobaena attemsi
TGACAGCGGTGGTCCAATGAACTGCCCTCTCGGAGGGACTGTCGTGGCCGGAGTGACGTCGTGGGGTATTTCCGGAGCTGGAGCCTGCTTGTCAAGTTTTCCATCCGTCTACACCAGAACCAGTTTCTTCCGTGACTGGATCATTGAGAACACTCCCTAAACAATACGCAATATATAAATGTTAGCTGGAAAAGAACTTACCGTTTACAATTTTCGCATTAACATGTCTAGAATAAACATTTGCGTTGTCCTAGTTTTTTCGTGCGAATTAAATGTTCTTGCATCTCAAGAATTCACTGTTCACCTCATGCACGTTCTGGTAGTGGCGTAGCAATGAGGACCAGAGGGGCGAATCGCCGGGCGGCACTTTGGGAGGGGCGGCAAAATTGAGTGGAAGAGAAAGAAAAGTAGTGAAAACAAGACTTTATTGAAAAGAAGGAATAAAGCATAAGGCGGCCGATCTCGTTAGGGGCGGCAAAATGGAGGATTTGTCGTAAACGGAAGGAGGGACGGAAGAAATTTGAGATTTAAGGCGAATGACTAAAAAAAAGTCGACAGAAATTTCGAAAGGGAAAATGAAAGAATTTCAGGCGAATAACTAAAAGAAGTTCGTCAGAAATTTTTTGTGTAAAAGGCGGAAAATTTGGGTCTCGCCCCGGGCGGCACTACAGCAGTCTGCTCGCTATGTATACGCCACTGCGTTCTTGTCAGTAGCTCAATATCCCCCCGGACAATACCCCCCGGACATTATCCTCCGGACAATATCCCACTGGACAATATCCCCTGACAATATCCCCCGGACAATATCCCCCCGACAATATCCCCCTGGAAAATATCTCCTGGACAATATCCCCCCTGGACAATATCCCCTGGACAATATTCCCTTGGACAATATCCCCCTGGACAATAGCTCTCTGACAAATAACCATGACAATACCGCTATTTGAGGGTCTGGCTTCCCTTTCATCTGGAACGCTGTAGCCCTACCCTGGGTGTACTGTTTCGATTCACCCTCCGATCTGCAAACCAAGCTGAACTTCTGGCTCCCTGCGCTACGTACTGCCATTAAGCAGCAGCGATCTTTCTTAGTTGCTGGTCCTATGACTTGGTGCCTGTCGCACTCAGCTTTTGTTCCACGGGGTCATCACACAACGTTTTTCCATCACCTTAAAACTTTCTTATTCAGTCAAGGTTTGGTTGGCAGTGCTTCTGAGTAGATTGCCTTGAAGGGACCCTATATCAAACTTCTGTAATGATAATTCGAACATTCATCATCTTATTCGGAACAGCCTAGTCAAGTTTTAAGCTGTAAGGCATTTGGTTAATTTCGTCGCTACAAAGGAATTTCAGCCACGGGGACCAGCACATTTAATTGAAAACATCCGTGAATTAGTTCTAGCACAAACCTCCCTGGCATTAGCATTAGAGCGTATAGGGGATAAGGGTTTAAGGCAGCCGTGGTATTGAAGTAATTGTCGAAGACCCTAGGTAGTTCATTATGAAAATACTTGAGCATGAATTCACCAGTTTGCTGAACTCTTATCTGATCAATTTTAAGAATACGGTACAATTCAAAGATCATAGGGTACAGAGTACCGGGAACCAGCCACTAGCCGCACCGCTCTTCTTTGCAAGACATTTAGCTTAGTTAAACTTGAGGAATACGTTGTACCCAGACTGAATTGGGGTATATGAAATATGGGCGAACAAGGGAGTAGTATAGATTGAGTGGTTCCACGACAACTGGTTTACAGACAAATGGTTCACGGCAATTGGCTCCCGGACAAATGGTTCACAGACATTTGGTTCACTATGCAGTATCGTGTTCTAAGTAATTATACGATGAAAATGTAAATTAAATTCGAAGTGCATGGGATGAACAATGAGAAACATATCTACCACTGGAAGCTGGATGTACCATGAAACCTAACGTAAAGTTGGATGACATTAATACCATATGTCCATGAAGAGATACGCTTATAATGTAAATAAAACTAGAAGTGGGATTAAATTTGATAACAAGAACTACAACTGGAAGCTTGAAATACGATTAAAATCTGAATTAAACTCAAAACGAGATTAAAGATGAAAATATAGCTACATTTGGAAGCTGGATATGAGTGAACCATTTGTCGTGAGCCATTTGTCCGTGTACCATTTGTCTGTGAACCATTTGTCGGGACACCAGATTGAGTCGCGTATGTTTAGGTAGCAGACGAGCTATTCTAGCCAATATGCCTGTTTTTAGCTGCCTTGTGTGATATGATTTTATTATGCTCATTCCATTGATCTAAGTAAGTTCCTAGGAATTTGAAGTTACTCGAGGGATAGAACTGTACAGTCAATTGGTTTTCTAGCGATGAGAGAAAATAATACATAGTAAGTTTTGCCTAAGTTAAGTGCTGGTTTATTAGTACAGAACCAATCCGCATCTTAGCCAGTTCCTGATTCAGTATTAGAAATAAGTCATTATACGATTTACTATAGATGAAGGTATTCATGTCATCAGCATAGGGCAAATTGCAATAAGATTGAGACATTAGGAAGATCTTTTATATATATTAAGAAAAGAAGAGATCCAAGAATGGACCACTGGGGTACACCAAATTAAATAAGCCTAAGCGAGGACAAAGCACCGTTACAGGAGACTTGTTTGCGACTTTCAAATTAGCTTTTAAACCAGTTTAGTGCTATGCCCCGAATTCCTATGTATTCCTAAATATAATTATAGGCATTTTATATGTAGTAATGTATAATAATCTAAAGTAACATGGACCCACATATTATGGAATATTGTCATACTTCCACTTACTTTACGTTTTCTACCAAAAGACCGTTCTGGACGTCTGTTTCCTTTTAGATTTTAATAAGAATAAGCCCTACTCTGTTTCGCCGGACTGGTTCAGGAGTGTCTCTGAGCAGTTTTCTTGAACAGGTGCTATTCAAATTTTGAATAAATAACTATTATAGTGTGTGTCTTCAATGTCACATACTGACAGTAAAATTTTTTAATATAGCATCTCAGTATAACTTCTCATCCTCCTTGTATGTTTAAATTGTGTGCAAACTGCAGCTACATAACGTTCTATTTCAGTAACTTTTCAATCCCACTATCAGTAAGTGTGGGTATTTGTCAAGGGGGATATTGTACAGGAGGATATTGTCCAGAGGGATATTGTCCAGGGGGAATATTGTCCGGGGATATTGTTCAGGGGGCTATTAACCGGGGGCATATTGTCCTAGGGGATATTGTCCGGGGGATATTGTCCGGAGATATTGCCCTAGAACCCCTACATGCGTTTTAAAATAATTATTCGACATTCACTTCTTTTCTTGTTTCACGATTATTTATAGGCCTAACTACTAACTACAGCTATAATTATTATAACCCGTCAAAACTGAAGTGTTCAATAAGCGAATAAATTTTAATTTTCCGTGGGGACTGCAAATTACGAAGAAGGTTGATGACCTTCTTTAAATCCCAATTTCCCGTACAAAATGATTTCATCACATCCGCAAAAAAAATTTATAAACTTTTTTAGTCATCATCTCATTTTGAGGTCAAATGTATGACCCGGAGGGGGATGGACCTTCACCGAGCTTGATTAGCCCCTAGCCCCTGATGAACTCCACCCATGGAGCCACGTAGTGAATAAAGCTGTAAACTGTACAATCCAGCGGCGGATCTAGAAATTTAGTAAGGGGGGCCCAAAAATGTCGCAATTCATCTTCCCAAAAATCTAATGTTATTTTGTCATCAATCACACATTTTCTTATTTCCTTGTTAAAAATACGTTACGGTTAAATTGGGGGTTAGGCTAAGCATTGAAGTTAGGGTTTGGTTAAGAAGCTTTAAGAGGACATTCGCGCGGGAGCGCGAGAAAAATTTTGGACCTTTTTTTAATGCAATATCATGTGACACACGGTATTTGGACGCCGCGGGAATTTATTTTGGAGTCCATTCACAACTTATGGACGACGCCCATAATTTGTGAATGCGTATAATTAACAACCAGCGACTATCGGTCTTTGCATGCTCTAAACAAATGTCAGCAACGTGCGCACTGCGCATACACTATTTATGTAGTGCAATATTAAACTAGAAAATGTCTGCAGTCTAACAAACAATTTTATATAAAATAGAAAATAGGCTACCGTACTTGTTTAAGTTGTTTCATTCTTTTGGATTTCATTTTAATTTGTTTTTAATTTTAAATGTGTTAGCGTTGAAATTAGGGTTAGGGTTACGGAATAAATTAGGGTTAGGGTTATGTCTAAGGGGGCCCGGCCCCCCGGCCTCCCCTCTAGATCCGCTACTGGTGCAATCTTTTTGGGCAAAAGACGAAATTTACGGTCAGGGGCGTAACTTTGGTATAAAAAGTGGGGTAGCAATTTATTATCCAAGTTTACGTTTTTCTAGAAAGTGGTGAGGTTAGCAATTTATTCTCCAAGCTTCTTGCCCAGAGACCTTTTGGACATAGGTTAAATAGAATATACATGTATAGGGTGATGCAAAACAAATTACCCCTTACGTTTGTTGCCAATACTTTTGTCAAAAGTGGAAATATTTTAATGAAATTTTAATGCCTGAAAGGCAATTTATATCCACGTATAACTGCCAAATTGAGCATAAATATTTCAATTGAACAAAAGTTATAGCGACGTCACCCATTGTTTCTTGATATCTCAAATGCGCTTTGACAGTATTTTGCTAATAATGTTGCCAAAAGTACAAACCATTTAATGTTATTATACAGGCTGAAAAAGGTAATACATATTTACATATGACCACCAAATCTTATCAAACTATTTCAAATGCAACAAAGTTACAACACTTTTTCTGGTAACATTTGAATCATCAGAATACAGGCCTAAGTTTTGTTACATTTGAAATGGTTTGATAAAATGTTGCCGTTGTATGTAAGACTTCAATAAATACCTGTACCGGTAGCGTAATTCACAAGTGCACATGAGTATAGCGACAGTGGGCGGAGTAACAATTGCCAACCAATAGATGACAGCTTTGACAAGTTATAAATAACTATTCTCTTCTGCGACGAATTATACAAACATAGCTGACTTCGAAAAGTCTTTACAGAAAAATCAACATTTCGTCCGTTCATCCAACTTTTGAAACTATTTTTTTTTATCCCACTTGTGTTTTATTCAAATGCCAACATTTTCATCCGCAAAGCTCAACATTTCTATCCATACTGCACGTCGGTGAAAACTCCGAAAGCACGCTACGCGAACGTCAGTCCCAAATTCCTACCAGCAGATCGTCTAATTTCTACCCTAGTAGGCCTACTACAGCTTCCTGTCCTATTTTATTATAAACATTTTCATCTTTATTATCAGACATACAGATTCTTATTTTTGCCATTCAGTTTCTCATTCTTCATCCAACTTCTATTTGACTACAACATTTTCATCCTTCATCCCACTCCTATTTTAATTACAAAATTTTCATCCCACTTCTATTTTGACTACAAGATTGTCATCCTTCATCCCACTTCTCTTTAACTACAAGATGTTCATCCTTCATCCCACTTCTATTTAACTACAATATTTTCATCCGTCATCCCACTTCTCTTTAGCTACAACTATTTCATCCTAATCATCCCACTTCTTTATTTTGCATCCTTCATTCCGCTTCTATTTTAATGATGACATTTTCATCATTTCTCCCACTTCTATTTGAACCACAATATTATCATAATTCATCCCACTTCTATTTTAACTAGGCCTACAACATTTTCATCTTTCATACCACTTCTATTTTAACTGCAAAATTTTCATCCTTCGTTCCACTTCTATTTTAACTGCAACATTTTCGTCCTTCGTCCCACTTCTATTTTAAGTACAACATTTTCATCCTTCATCCCACTTCTCTTCAACTTCAACATTTCATCCTTCATTCACTTCTATGTTTTTAACGACAACATTTTTATCCTTCATCCCATTTCTATTTTAAGTACAACGCTTCTATTTTAACTCGAAGATTTGCATCCTTCATTCCACTTCTATTTTAAATAGGCTACATATTTATTCATCCTGCATCCCACTTCTATTTTTACCACAACATTTGCGTCCTTCACCCACTTCTTGTATTACTAGGACTATTTTCATCCGTAACTTGATTGTCACCCTTTTAGCAAAGTTAACATTCTGTCCATAGTAGGCCTAATAATAATAATTATTGTTTATTTTAAGCGCGAGCTTCGGGTCTTAATTATTTTTCATTTGACTTGACCTGCAAAGCCAACACCTTAGGACGCCTAATTATCTGTAGGCTTACTAGGATGGATTAATAATAGTGGTTCAGCGTGATTCGTCAATCCTACAAACTCCGCCCACTGTCGCTATACTCATGTGCACTTGTGAATTACGCGTACCGGTATACTTATTATTCTAAACAATAATACTCGATCTTTCGATGATGCGGTGATGCGGTGTGTGTCTGACTGCGCTAACGCTCTAACCTAACAATAGCTGCCCGAAGCTATATTTATCGCAAGAAAGAAAGAAGCCAGTTGCATGGGACACGGTAAGTTGCACGGCATAGAGTAAGTATCTTTTATATTTAGGTCGCATTTTGAGTAAGTAAGTAAGTAAGTATTTGCCCGTAATTATTTACCGGTTACGGCTAGTAATGATAATAATAGCCGGAGATACGAGAGAACCAAGCGATCTTTTCAGCGTATCGCCATAATAATCCAACGTTCGACGCCGTTACTTTCCAAAGCATCTTCTCCCAGCCAGATCTTGACAGGATTCAGTGATAGCTCTCACAGAAATGTTTTTAAATCTCCTGATTATTTATATAAATTCAAAGAGATTATAATGATATCTAGGGTAATATAAATAAATAATAGTAATATTTGTTTGTCACTGCACAATAGGGGCGCAACCAGAAGATTTAGCTTGGGCTGGTGGTCACAAGGACCGAGGGTTTGCAGCCGTTAGTTGGGTGGTGAAGGCACAAAGTATAATGTCCACATTGCAAAGACCGAGGTCTCGAAGCCGGTAGTTGGGTGGTGAAGGGGCCAAGTCTATAATCAGAAATGGTTACGGCATAGCGTATTTTAGGGAGTCAGAAGAGGTGACGCAAATTATACTGGAAAGAAGTTGAAATTATTCGCGCGTGATCACGAAAATTTGTTGACCTCAATTTGTTTAATTTATAACAATTAAATGTGCCTTGTTTTCTGGGGGAGTAATTTAGGTTTGTGCTGCGGGTGTGGGACAGAGTATTGATAGGCCTATGCACAGTAGGCCTATTATAAAATTATAAGCTTAAGATAATTATACACATTTCTCTTGGTAAATAATGGTAACTTTCTAACCCCCTCCAACCCTAATAAAAACACCTCTGATACCGAAGAATTGTGGGAAAACATTTTAGCATCCAGAACAGTGCTGCTTTGGTAAAATCAGAGGTGAGTACAAACTATAGGCCTACAGCCTATGTATTTGGTCGTCCAAAAGACTGAGTGGATAGACTTGCAATGGAGAACATGGAGGGGTTGTGGGCCATACTGAAGTGCAGCCATTGTCTAAGCTCAAAAAGTAAGACAATTTTTAAACATGGGCTGCAGTTGTTTAAAGTTTCGCTAGATCAAGCAATCAGGAATAATAAAATTTCGAACTAAGATTTTGCTTGGTTCACAGCCGTATAATAGACCTACTATTGTTCTTGTGCACCATAGTCAACACTGTCAAATAAAACATTATGTCGGTTTTTGTTGATCGGCGCGCCGCCGCCGTCGCCACCGACATTTGGTCGGTGTCACGACAACTCGTCTACGGACATTTCGTCTACGACACTTCGTCTACAGACATTTCGTCTACCGACATTTGGTCTACTCCTATATCCAACTTCCAATTGAATTATATTTTCATCTTTAATCCCGCTTCTAGATTAAGTTAGATTTTCATCGTATTTCCAGCTCCCAATTGTAGTTGTTTCATAAAATTTCATCCCACTTCGAGATTTATTTACATTTTAAGCGTATCTCTTCATAGACATACGGTGCTATTGCCATCCCTCTTCCAGTTTACATTAGATTTTCATCGTACATCCAGCTTCTTTTGGTAGCTATGATTCCTATAGTTCATCCCACTTCGAGTTTCATTTAGATTGTCATCGCATATCTACGTAGTACACTATACTGCATAGTAGACGAAATGTCGGTAGACGAGTTGTCGCGATGCCCATTTGGTCGGCGACGCACTCGCTTATTAGGTTCAATTATTAAGTATATTTTCATGTGTTCCATGATTTGCGATAACTTTGCTTCATTGCTAAATTACTTAAGTCCATAGTGGCAAAATATGCATTCCCTTGTCTGTAGAGGTCATGTACAGCTACATAATTGTTACTTATACATGTATTGTATGTTCGTTGAGCAATGCATTTCGTTATAGACGAATAATAGCAGTATAGCTGTATGGTAGCTGTATGGCATGGGCATAAAAGTTTACTATGGGAAGCTTTACGTACATGTACATACATTATGCACGCATGCACACATACACGCATACGCAGGTACACACATACATGTATACGTAGCATACATACATACATTCAGACACACTGGCCCAGTTAGCTACATCGGTAAGCGTGCTGGCCCCGGAAGTCTGTGGTTACGGACACTGCGGTTCAAGCCCCGATGCTGGCGGGCATTCAGAGAGTTAAATCTCGGGTTAGCAGGAATGGGTATTCGGTGTCTTGTTCGAATCCCACTTGAGCCGCTAAGTAGCGACCTTGGACAAGTTGCTTACCTATAGTTGTCTGTGAGGAAGGCAACGGGAAACCACCTCACCCCTCTCATTCCCCAGGTGGTCAAAGGCATAAAACCTGCCTCCGAGCAGAGAACTGTCCTCATCACATACATACATACATACATGCATGCATACATACATACATACATACATACATACATACATACACACATACATACATGCATACATACAGGCAAGGACTATTGTATTGTATTGTTTTGTATTGTATCAGGATTGTTACAGTAAAAATATTGTGTATTGTATTGTATTAGAACTTTCACCTAGTGCATCTTACAGAGCAAATCTATTCAGAAGCATGTCGTGCACGCATGGACGGATCTGATGAAAATCTACCAAGTCCAATAGTAGCAATGTATGTTTGTCATCGCAATACAAGTTGGGTATGGCAAGGGTATTATAATTATTGTACTAGGTGTTCTATTGGCGCTGGCAAGGGTATTATATTGTATTCTATAGTATCAGGACGTTTTACATACTACAGTAAATAGTATCGGATAGGCCTACCTCAAACATTAATATGGCGCCTATTCAACCGGGCGAGCATTGGTGAAGAATCGCACAAGGTAAATTTATTAAAGATAGACTAAGCAGAGTCGATGTCATACGTGTCATACGTCGATTATAGAAAAGTGCAAACTTTAAATTACTTACAATTGTGATAAGTTCTATAGACGATAAAATCTTTAGAAGCACGTTTTTCACTGCAGATTTGTAAAATAAGTATGCAGAATTTGAGCGATTAGCCGTCCACGCAGCCGCGCGCCGCAGATGTTTCGTTGGCGCCGCAGACCCAAACTGACCGGCGCTCCGCCGCCGACAGTCCCACGTCGGCGCACAGCTCTAATTGTGTATTGGATGTGTTGTGTAAACTATACAGCACTATAGATCCATGACAGAACCTAAGGCAAACACAGAGACGCATATCTGGTTTTGAAAGTGAAGGACACCTTAGAAATAGCGAAGGTCTATTCGAGTGTGAGTAGACTACGACGTTTTCTGTCTGTTTCTATGCACGTCAAATACACTGTCCACTTTATTGTTCTTAAGAAGCTTGGATCTTTCGGGAACAGAAAACATTCCTGCTCCCCAACTCGAAACTGTTGAGGGAGAGTTCTTCTCCCAGACTCCCCCCCCCATAATTTACGCCACTCAGGATCGTGTCTGATTTCCGCCCTGTGTGCAGAGAAGCACTCACACAGACATACATGTACAGATGGATTGTGTCATTTGTTGGCCGGTTTGGGTAATTTCTCGACCCTTTTCCTAGAATTATACTTATTTAGCGGTCTACAAGCTCCAATAAAAAGCCATTGCCGATTCCTGACCAGCAAAATTGTGAGAACCATTGCTACAGAAAACTGTTTGTGCGATCATTCCGTCACTGACTATTTGGTCCTCTTATTGATGCCATACCTTAAACATATTGTATAGCCGGAGTAATGGCTTCTGAATATCAAAATGGTGAAAGGGCTTCCGCGAGCCGGAGTAGGCCTACAATACGGCCTTAAATGTCACTTTAGACATATAATGTTCCTTAGGACTGTCGCGGATGGAAATTAAGTTGTTCGCTGTCAAAGTGTTAAATAACCATCCAAATCGCTATAATTAGGCCTACAGTAGCAGACGTTTTGGTGCCAGCCATTTTGGCGCCGCACCCTAATCCTTAATCCCCACTTTTGGGTCGTCCGTTAATTATGGCAACAAAGTTTTGACCAATTTTGACCCCTCCCCCCATCTCTATGTCAACAACTGTAAAACATTCACGGACCCCTAAAATGATGTCAACAATTGCCTCGATGACGGAAATTTATATATTAAGCTCAACGTAAAATTAATGGCAAATATGTGCAAACTTGCTGTATAAGACACTGTATTTAATTTTTTACTGTAACTTAACAAGGTTTTAAATGTATTACCGGAGTAATTTTAGTTAATTATGTTTCAATAAAATTATAATAATAGTACTGTTTTTCAGTTATTAGCTTGTGCACTACACATCTTTTGTACTTAATTGAAAAATAACATTATTAATGTTTTATTGCTGACGTCAACATTCATTGATCCCTCTCTCCCCTGTCAACAATTGTCAACTCTTTCTAAACCCCTTACCCCTGTTTTGTTGACATAATTTATGGACGGCCCCTTTGTATTCTACTACTGTGCTCTACTAGTACTATCAATATTTTCATCCGTTATTCCGCTACTTGTTTTACTGTCAGTATTTCTTGTCCGACATCACATTTATTGTTTTGCTATTAACACTGCTGCCGTCATTCCACTTCTGGATTTTCTGTCAACGTTTTCCTTTGTCGTCATACTTCTTGCTTTACTCTCATGATTTTCGTACAGTAAGTCTTATGAGGATAGGCCTACTTTGAATGAAACACGAAGTTTGCAACATGCATGAAAATATCGACAGCAAAATATGAAGATGGATGAAGGATGACATTTTTATAATAAAGCAGGAAGTATGTAGGGTGACACCTGGACTGCTGGAGTTGTCCAGTTTAGAGACATTTTATTCCTCACCTACTAGCTCATTATATAATTATTTCTAATTTCTGATTTTACAGAGTCTGTTGAAATTAAGAAATCTTGAAATTTTGATTTGATTGATGATAATATGTACTTAAAGTATTTGCGCAAGAGTAGGTACGATACCAAATGACAATGATATAACAACTTTGATAACATTAATTAGAAAAGCCCTTCTGTCTCTTTAAGTTCTGTTGAAGCCAAGTTGTAAAAAGACCATATTTTTGGCTCTGCATATTAAACTGTAGAAGTTTATTATCTAAGCGCTACCGGAAATACCCGGGAACAAACGGGAACGCGAACCCCTCCACTAGGTGTCTCATGCCCACACCGACACAGTTGCGAAGGTTCCGAGTGAAAAGCACCAAAACTGGCGAAATGCGTCCCGGTCAAAAAGACACATACACACAAACACCCACCCAAACACACACACACCTACACACGCACACACACACACACACCCACATACACACACACACACCCACATACACACACACAAAGAAACGTCTCTATATTTATATTCAGGTTGGGCCAAAAAAGTGATACCACTACGGTTTTCTCTTAATATTTCCATCAAGAGTAAGAATTTTCAAATAAGATTTTAAAGACTGAAAGGCGATTCATATTTACATGAAACACCCAAATTTCACCAAAATATTTAACCAACAACAAAAATTACTCAACTTTTAATGATGTCACCCACTGTTTTTTGGTGCTTCAATAACGTAACAGCTTTTGCTAATATTTCCGCAAAAAGTAAACATATTTTAATGAAATTTTACAGGCTTAAAGGAAACCCAGATATACATATAGGCCTAACCACAAAATTTAATCGAAATATGTCAAAGTCAACGAAAGTTGCAGCACTTTTAGTAAGTCCGTCTACTGTACTCTGATGATTCAAAAAATGAAATGCATCAGACGTTACAAAAATAGTGCTACAACTTTCGTTGACTTTGAAATATTTTGATAAAATCTGGTGGTTGCATGTAAAAATTTGGGAGGTTTACGTAAATATGAATTGTCCTTCCGTCTGTAAAATTTTATTTGAGAATTCGTACTTTTGACCGAAATATTAAAATAAACCGCAGGGTCTCACTTTTTGACCCACCCTGTACATGTATATGTCAGTAGGGAGCAATGTCGTATAGATCAATAATTCTATCTTCAGAGCATCAATTGGGATACTATAATGAAAAGTTGCTCAAGTGGGGAATGGGGATCCTAGAGCTGTATTTATTTACTGCATGAAAATGGAAGGGATACGGTACTCCCCAACAAAGTAAGCTTATGCCTTGCTTGGAATAATGTTACATTTGAAAAGTTAGGTTTTGTACAATTTCACACAAATAGTTCAACATGGGAGGATTACTGTAGTCAATTGATTAAGCTAGCTCAAACTAATTGAGTAGGTCTAATTGATAATAAGAATAATGTACACTAACTAATAATAATTATTGTACCTTTGAAGTGGATGCACTAGAGGATCATATAGTTTGCAAAGCTGTGTTAAAAGACTAACACCGAAAAGTCAATGTAAAGATCAACGGTTACTACCAACTTAAATTGTACAGGCGCCATGACAGGTTTCTTAAAAAGCAACACCTTGTTCTTGTTTCTCATTGAAGATTAATTATCTCTGTCAGATTTTCTGTGCTTAGCAACAAATGTGAATGCTGCTTCTGTAGGCCTATTAAAGTAGATTTAATCTCAGAACATGAACGACTGAAACAACAAAATTTGAATTCCTGGAACATTAGAATGTTTAAATTGTTATAAGAATTTACGTGATGAAACTAAAAACGCAAATGTTTATTCCATACATTTTAATGAGGAAATTGTAAACGGTAAGTTGTATTTCAGCTAACATCTATATATTTCGTTTAGGGAGTGTTTCAAATGACCATTTTTGGGTTGGTCATTATACTCGTATTTCTCAATGAAATACGAGTATAAATACGCTGCTGAATTACTTACTTCATCACTTTTTCCCATCTTTTTAGAGGTGCCAAAGAGCTGGGGGTTCAGAAGCTGACCCCTAACACATTTTTTCTCAATTAACTCAGTCAGACAAGTAACTGGCTGGTCCAACCCGCCCTCCCAACCCAACCGCGTCGTATACGAATTGTCGGTATAGACGAGTTGTCGTGACATGACACCATTTGTCACAAATGTTAGGCTCTGAGATCCCTAAGCTTGTATTCGACTCAACTGGTCGTGTAATTAGGCCTATATAGGCCTATGTGACACTCCTGCTGTAATGTAAGATGGGGATTCGCCCTACTTAAATTCCATTGGCGACTGTCTTCAGACACTCGTCACTTGGAAACAATCTTAGAAATAATCGTGACCCCAGAAAAGAAGAGGTAGGCCTAAACATGCCGATTAGCTTAATAATTATTTTAAAATATAGGCTACGTAGCCTATAGCCTAACAGACCAGAACATTGAAGACTGAACACAGTGAACTTTTTAAACGCAAGACTGTTTAATTTATTATAACAATTTGCTGGATGAAACTAAAAACGCAAATGTTTTATTCCAGACATGTTAATGCGGAAATTGTAAACGGTAAGTTCTTTTCCTGCTAACATCTGTATATTGCGTATTATTTAGGGAGTGTTGGCAGCGATCCAGCCGAGGAAGAAACCGGTTCTGGTGTAGACGGATGGATAAGATGGCAAGCAGGCTCCACCTCCGGAAATACCCCACGACGTCACTCCGGCCACGACAGTCCCTCCGAGAGGGCAGTTCATTGGACCACCGCTGTCA
>JAQFXW010001816.1:0-14108 GCA_034693945.1 Dendrobaena attemsi
TGAATCTCAAGTTACAAAATGGCGGACGCTTAGAAAATTCGTCACACATTCTGACTATGGCAGCGGCCATAAGTCAAAGTACTGTGTAATTATATATACTGTGGTTATATATCCCTCTCTCTTTCACGCTCAAATTATTTAATTTATTAATTTTTAAAGTTACTTATTAAACATTGATAAAATTGCTTAAAACCTAGAATTAGAACTTTAATTGTAATCAAATTAACTGCAATCATTTATTTCATGCTCATCAGTCACAAATCTCAACTGAAGTAAACTGAATTGAAATTCTTTCAAGCGATCCGAATTCGGAAAATTTTAAAACCATAACAAATAAAAAAAACTTCTCACTTCCCAAATCTTGTTTTTCCACCTCTACGCAAATAGGGCTGCTAAACGTAGTTAGCATAAAAAGGATCTAAATGAATGTCAACGTGCTCCCATTTTTAAACCCTTCCAAAAGAGAATAATATTCGTCATCTTAGACTGTCCTGATGAATGGAAATCTAAGGGTTGATAGAGGCGACTAAATCAATTAGGCCTTTATTTGTCTGCCAGCAAAATAATGTAGAATAGTTTGCAAATCATCTTATCCTCCGCTGCCCAACCAACAAACATCTCACACGCTCTGCCTTCTCTGACCTCCCGGAATTCCGACCTCTGACCACCATGAATTTGCCTCTGGACAACTCATCTGATTCGACGTAGCGCTCGGGAATTGGCTGGTGCTTGCGCTTGGCCTTCGAGTGGCGCTTCAGAAATTTGGAGATTACGATAACATATCAAACAAAATCATTCGCAAAAAAATATCTCTTAGAATCGCTTGAGTGGTTGCCTGGTTGGCATAAATGTAGTAGAACCAGAAAATGTAGTACATTCTGTTGTATCACACTGCATTGCCTTGTTTAGAAAACGTTGCATTTTGCATTTCATCGTATTATATTGAATTGTCTTTGGCTGCATAAATTTGTTTCGATTGCATTGTACCAGATCCCTGACCTACTTGTCTGGTCCAATGCAGAGGATTAATCTGCTTCGGCGTTCCATAGACGGCTACGATTTCTCTCGTTAAAGGGATGCGCCCTCAAACATGTGCCCACTGTCCACGGTAGGCGAGGAATGAATCATTTCCCTCAGGCTATAACTGCCTCAGCCGACCAAACGAAACCAGAAGAACCGCGCGTCCAAAGCGGTAATTCACACCGGATACAATACGTCTACAGTGGACGCCGCGCTGTTTACACCCGAGGCTGCCCAGCCACACCTTGCCGCGTTCAGTGCAACACCATTAAGCCATCTAATAAAATCCTCATGCAGTTGTATAGCGTCTTGTTTTCCACTGTTTCGAGGACTATTCCTGTTTCATTCTAGCAGTTGGCATGCATTGTATCATGGGTAAAATCCTAATTGGGAAAGATGGAACTTGTAAAGATTTCCGTCTGGATGTACTCGTAGGCCTTTAGCCCTAATCCTGAGATTACAATGTGTGAAAAACAAATGTGAATAGTTTCGAAGTTTGTGCTCTGCTTGGATGCTTATTATCAGTGTAAGATTTTTTAAAGGCGCGCACGTTAGTGTCTCAACATATGCATACGGTTAGGAAAATGAAAGAGCTGTAGCAATTCACACTAACGGCTTTCAGTCCCAAGTTCCCAAACACCTTATGAAAAGATTCAGATCCATTTGTAATAACTCTGACTACAGCCAAAGTCATTAAACTCTTTCTATCGACTGTCTTCAATGTGCTCTTCGTAACCACTTCTCCAGCCACATATGGAAATCTCGCTTGGATATGCCTATGAAGTTACTCTCGACAGCTCTCCGTCTGTTAGCCATTCCATGATTCCCTTCTCTAGCCTCTTAAATCCTAATAATCGCTTTCTCAGTAATTGTTCTATAGCTTACTAGTTTTCTGTAGCAGCTTTCTACGCACCGAAAAATGCAGAGACCGTTTGTCCAGCTATTCTATCCTGGTCCTATTCTCGCACCATCCACCGTTGGACCTTGATCCCATGGTCAACGACTTTAACACACCCTATCGTCTCCTTGACTTAGACCTCCGAAGTCTGGTAACACCGAACAACCACACACTTAACCTCATCTGAAATAAGTTAAATTACAGTATTATTACACTGTCACATTCTGGACGTCCTTCTGACGAAACTTTTGCCTTGCTCTAAGCATTTCAAGGTTTTTATATTTACAGTATACATTACCAAGGATTACATTTACAGTACATTACTGTCATTTACTGACGACATTGCACTCCACACGGGACGCGGACCAGAACTAGACCTACAAGATTACAATTTACGACCCAGTTTGACAAAAGTCAATACAAGATAATATTAAGCCTATAATGAGCAGCGCAATGCAAAGCAGACGATCGGTGATTGACACCAGTAACCATTTCAACATTCAGCGGGAAAGTAGGCCTATACAACAAATCGCCTGTCTTACAAATAAGAAACTGGCGGGCTGCACAAGCATCCGAAATGATTAATAGAATTTGGAAAAGCAGTAAATTAACCAAGAAAATTCAGGTAAAATAAAATAATTGTTATGAGGCGCTAATACAACTCGACAAAATGGCCGATGATGAATCGCTTCGTCGTCCGTAGCTGAGGTCAGTAAGAACTAGGCCTACTCGCCTTACAAAACCTTTAGTTACAGAACCTTGTCCTAGATGCTATAAGCATCAGGTGCAGTTTACTTTTACCCCCGGCCTTTTCCCATCCGTGGCCACCGCCGCCTCCTCTTCCTTCCGTCTGGCTGTGCTGGGGCAGGAAGGCGGCTGAGGGCGCCCTTGCTTTGCCTCGATGGTCTAGGTAAGAGATGGGAAGCGAGCGCAGGTAAAGCGACGGACGACGATCATTAAAATCATGTCTGCTATAACTTACTTCGCCCGACCGAGCAGCTTCGACGAGCGCCCGACCCCCTAGCGCCGCCCGTCAATGTGGATGCGTCTGTGTATGGCTCGGCCATGGACGTCTCTGCTTGGCTGTGCTGCTGTCTTGGCCCAGGCTGCAGCAGCCAACAACCGCCCTTCCCCCTTCCTCTATAACCATCCTCCCAGTCGCAGCCACTTCAGCAGGCGCTGACATCCTCTCTCTCTTCCATTCATCGAGCGGAAGGCAGAAGGGGCTGCTGTCATTGATAGCATCTGCAGTGTAGGAGGATCTGCAGATGCAGTATCTTCTTATCTGATGCTTGGCCTCTTCGATCTTAGACCGACATAGCGCCACCTGGTGTTAGATAGGACAACGACGACGATGATAATAAACAACTCCTGGATCTGTTTATCCGACTCGTAAACGGAAGTGATAACGAACGAAGGGACCTCGTCACGTGACAATGCAACGCATGCTCAATGAACTGGATGGAAGTGCAGCTGCTTGCAGAAGGAAATGTAATCGGTAAGGCATAGTAACCGTTCGAAGTAATCGGATTCGTGAAACATGATATTACATCGTGTTTCATTGCTTCAATGCGCATGCCACCGTTAAAGCGCAATTATCTAATTGCAGCATTCTGCATATTCATGAGTTTGTGAATCGTAACTGGAGTAATCGTAGTCTGTCTCAAACGGTTAGAACTAGAGTCTAGCAATTCACAGAAAACTGCCTTCGAGAGTCATTTCTAACGAACTTTATTTTACGGATGTTACCGAATTCTCCGGTTATTCAAACGAAGGAATCGCCAACGAGTGAGAATGCTTGTCCGCCTCTGGTATTACGGCGCGTGGACTACTTTCCTCAAAGCGGTAGGTCGCTGACCTGTTTCTGGTTCCTTTCCACCATGGAGCTAAACAAATATGATTTCATACACGATGTACATGACAGGCATGACATGTTCTTTAGATGCATTATACGAAATGAATCAGAGGCATTTAAGACCGTTAATCACTAAACAATGTTGTTGATGATGATGATGGTTATGAGGAGGACCATGATGATAATAATAATGGTTATGACTATGGTGATGATGATGGTGCCGGTGATGTTGCCTAATTGACCTCTATTCACAATGTCATTTTCATTATCATCATCATGGTCATCCTCATAATCATCATCCGTGTAAAAAATGAGTTCTGGTTCTTATAATATCCGCTATTCTCAACGTTGTTGGGATGTCTGGGGCCTGGCCTTCTTTCTGTTCTCAACCTCTTTCTTGCACTGTCCATGTTCGATCTGACGATTTCTCACATAGATTTACTCTTTCAGTTCTTCTTTAAATCTACTTCCCAAGATCCTTGAATGGGTTTTTGACTAAGAAGTTTAGCTGTCACTTCATATTGCTGCTTGTCTAGCCAGGCTGCTTGCAAATACCATTCAACTGAATTGCATAAAGTAACCATGGTTGTACTGTGTCACACGTCGACCATCGTAACGTAATCTGCTGCTGTCAATCTGTCTCTTAAGAAATTTATTGCGAGACCCAAATAAACTGCAGTTGCTTCAGTGGCCAATAAATAGGTTTTGTTCAATAGAAAGTGGTTCTGCTTAGCATCATCATCATCATCATCATCATCTTCATCATCATATTCGTTTAAGATCATTGAACATTCTGACAGAACACAGTATGTTTACAGACTAATAAAGTTGAGAAATAATCTAACATAAAAATCAAATTTGGATAGAAAATGATAGAGTTTAAAGAATTAATACACATTTCTAAATAAAACTCTAGTAATAAACTGACTGTCATCTTTGGGTGGGAGAGTATAATTGTGAACTCGAGGCCGGAGTTGGTGAGCAGAGGTAGGTCGGAGAGGGGGAAGAAGTGGCTGGAGGACGTGAAATGGGTCATTTTGAATAGCTTTAAACAGAGTATTGTCAGCTTTTGCGGCTAATTCAGCAGCTGTTGGGTCAGAAGATGAAAGGTAGCCCATACGTTTAAGGCGTTTAATTAACTTTTCCATACGATCACCAAAATGCATACAAGCTTCCAGGGTAGATTGCGATTTAAGACTTTGACCGACAAATTCCGATTCCTTTTGTAACTGATCTAGATTGTAATTGTAATGGTAGGCTTCAATTTATAAAGCTCCTCTTAGAGTAAACCTCAACAGAGGCGCCCCCCAACCCAATTATATAGATATGCAATCCACTTCAGCATAATCTGTTTCCGCAAAGTCAAGATCCGTTTTCAAATTAGATGCACATGCCTACACATTGAAGAAGTGCATTTACTCTCAATTAAGTCTAGATAATATGAGATTACACGATGGTGCGGCTGCTGCATCAGTGCATCGCTTAGAAACGAGGACCACAGAGTGAGTCAGGACAGAATCATGAATTTCGCTTAAAGTAGGTCTATATGTGCCTAGAGCCTTTGTGTCTATAATTGATACTGTCCGTTGCATGTCAAAATGCAAAATTCCCGCTAAAATTTATACAGACTATTGAAAACAGAATGTGAAACTGCAGTGGACTAACAAACGTGGTTGCCTAGGCTTAGTCAAATGTTCATCTTTAGAATTCAGAGGAGAATAAGTTCAATTTAGATCCAAACACACAAGGAAGCATCGCAGTGATTGACTCCCGATGGCTCTTCGGACATTAGACTTTAATTATTCGGTTGATTGGACATTGGATTGAATGAATAACCGATCGATTGAGTATAGTAACTATTGATTGGTTAGTCATTTCATTGATTGCATGATAAGTGAAGAAATGAAGGAAGGAAGGAAGAAATGGGTCAACGAGCGAACGAACGGATGAAGAATAAGATGGGAACTGCCAACAAGGAGACATCATTTCCTCTCAAGCAGAGAGTGCAGCTCCATTCCACTCGACCTAATTTATCTAATGGTGGAAGCACAGACACAACGGTGTTGCCATGGCAGCAATCCATCGGAGCCTTGGAACAATAAAAGGCCAAATTTGGGTCAAAGGTCACTGAGTCAGACTATACGATCGCCATTTGGTCAGTATTGGCGATCTCATCAAGAGAAAGGATCAACGCAGTGTTCACGCAGACAAACAGATAGACAGGCGCACAGCCAGACAGACAAATAGCCAGACAGATAGACAGACACACAGATGGGCAGACAGATAGTCAGATAGACAAACAAACATGTAAGCTTAATCAGACATACAGACAGATACAGATACAGACATACATACAGATAGATAGACGAATGGATAAAGAGGCAGACAGGCAGACACATAGTCAGACAGATAGACAGGCAAGCAAACAGGCATTTATTTCCCAGTTGACCGACTGAAGGATGAACGGACGGAAGGAATGAAGGACAGATAGTTATCTAGGTCAAGTCTTCCATTTCCTGCAGGGTATGCTATATATATATTCTACCATAGACCGTGCAATGCAGATGAAAAGTGTGAAATAATTTAAGAGATGTGCTAATTATATTACTGGCATCTTTATTCGTTTGCTCTATTTGTTTTGATAGGTTCCCTGAGGGGCCTCAGTCTGTCTCATTCAGCACCAGCACAGCCAGCCTGGAGTGAACATCAGAGCCAGCCTGTGCTAGCTTCTTCTCGTCTCCTGAGATCTCGACGACCTCCCTGAAGATGCCCTCTCTCACGCCATCATACGTCGTCCTCGTAAGTAGCCCCCCCTTCAGCTGAACTGATCCTCCAGATAGGACTATTTTTAGAATCATCTGTAAGCGTCTGTAAATCCAAAAGCAGAATCTTGAAACGGTGATGACGTGGTGAATGAATGAGGGCTCTCCTCAGCAGCCAGCTGCTGGCGATGGGATAAGAACCGAGTGCAAGGCCTGTCTTCTCCGAAATTGTGCTCTTGAGAGTAACATATACAAACAGCCGAGACTCGTTTTCAGGTGAACGCTGGGGGAGGAGGTCTGACAGAGGCTGACAGCGCATGTCATATGCACATTGTGCAATGATCTCAATAATTTGAGATGGAATTAGTTTTATTTAAGCCAACTACAGGATATAATGGTTTGATCAAGTCTTGATGTTATTGATGACGGTAACGACGGCAATGAAGATAATGAGAACACTTTTGAAAGGTCTCAAGAAACTGTCGTCATATCGATGAAGGCTTATTGGAAACATCTGTTTTATGCCAGGCTATAGCACTTTTTACACGGGAACCTTAAGAGTAACGTTGCCCTAAATTCAAACGAACAGAAGTGAAAAAGAATCCCAGCACATAAATTCATTATGAGCTCAAGGTCTCACACGGATGTCACTCAGAAACACGCATTAGCAGACACTGACTAAGATGGCTATGGTTTTAACAAGCAATAGTCTTAACTATACTGATATGATGAGTACCATATAAAGTTAAGTTGATTAGTTTTTGATTTGATTGGCAGGTGGTGTTTAGCCTGTGTCTGGCTTGGGCTCCGATCTCGTATGCTTACGTAGGAGGAGCTACAGAGGACCCCATCTCCAGCATCTGCCCCAACATTAATAAGTACCTGCACTCAGCTTACGGATGTCGCCCAGGTGAGTCATCTCACCCCTATATACACCCTCCATCCTTCCAGTCTTCTTTCCATCATCTCAGTCTTCTTTCCATCTTTTCATTCTTTCATTAATTTTTACGATAAGGCGATTGATAGACGGGAAGGTGAGTTATGGTAAGACACGTTAATTTTGATTAGCTAGATAAAGAGAGTTTAGCTTTTTACTTTTTACATGAAGTAATCATAAGAATAAAAACAAGCTCAAGCAGATAAAATATTCAGTGAAGGTAAGTGGTGTAACAGAGGGTTTAGGAACTCATTATTTGTTATTTGTTTAACATTGAGATGTGGTTGAATTTGAGTCCAGTTTTCGGTTGAATGGAACCAGTAATCAACAACTGAAGATCATTTTCCTCTTAGACTAGACGACAATAATTTGTGACGTGCCTGGATTCGAACCCGGAATGCAGCGAACGAGGCTCCACACAGCAACACATTACTGCACCTACTAAAACAACAATAACATAGTTATATTGAAGTCCTTATATAGCAGAGTTTGACCCCAAGAAACGTGGATCCAGAATGGTGGCACTAAAACCTCTTGTTCATGCCACCACCTACATGACCGAATAAACCCAAGAGTCTTCACACCCATACATATTCAACACCGCCATTCAATATAACACCATTGTGGGGCGTGGTAGTGTAGTGGTGAAGGTCGCCGCCTTGCAATGGAAGGGTAGCAGATTCGAATCCCACCCGCCGCGTAAGGACCTTTAGCAGTCCTTCACTCACAATTGCTCAAGCGCTTCGACGTGTAAAACTCGGACACACCATGCGGGCTGTAGTCGCGACCGCCTCTGAGTAGGCCTAGTAGTAGTCTGTAAGAGACGGTATAGAAATACATAAATACAAAAATACATTCACCGAGGATGAAGATAGCGTCACTTCACCACCACTCAATATAATCCGATCTGCATTTGACAACACCGATCAGTCTCTTGATGGTAGACTGGAAACACATTCTCCTGTTCTCTGTCGAGGCAGCGATTCAGAGCAGTTTCCAGCGATTAATAATTCATTATCGCAGCGAAATTCTGACTCCGTCTCATGATAATCATGCAGGATATGGGAATTAATACATGTGCTTGGCGGTGAGAGAGAGAGAGAGAGAGAGGGAAGAGGAGGGAGGAGGACCATTGGGGCACCTAATGATCAAATGATCCAGAACTCAATTGATGTTGCTGACGACCAATAAGTCACCGATGCTGGCATAGCATCAAAAGCGGGGCTCCTATTTAATACTGGGTCATTATATCATCTGGATCAGACAATATTCCTCCTAATTGGATGCATGTGAGGACAGTCGTCAGAGTTTATGGCCCAGCTGAAGTGCAGGTTGTGCCTTGTTGCTGATGTCTGTATTGGTTTCTGCTTTCGATTTAAGTGTAGTGAAGTCAAGCATCTTTTATTCTAACCCAAAACACAGCAACAAACGAAAAAAAACTAGATGAGAAACCGTGCACAGGTTACAACGGGAGGGCCCAAAATGGATCGAAATCCCGCTACTAGGGACACCCTAAAATTAAGAAATAAACCAAAAATATAGTGCGATGGGGTACAAAACAAAGACGCATGGAATAAAAACAGTTTAGAACAAAACAAAAGTAAAATACACAAAATAACAGTTTGGCTATGTACATTGCATTCACAAAATGATTATATACTTAACTACAACTTAACTTAATTAGTCGGCAAAGCACAGCAGAATTAAGAGTCGTTAGAGCGAAGAACAGTTAAATTATTAAGCAAGAATAAACGAAACCTTTTCTTAAATACATATAAATTACAAGCGTTTTGAATATCAATAGATAGACGTGTTGTCGTTGTTGGTGATGTTGCGCTGTTGTCAATGGTGATGTTCATATAATTATACCTGTAGATAATTCTTCTCTTGTGACTTAGCACACTGGGAGTGCCTCTGAATAGTTCAACCTAAGAGAGGAGCTTTACAAAATGCTTTTATACAATAATGAATGTCTATTATTTGCTGATTGCAGTACAAAAGGAATTTCGATTTCTCTCTCAAATAAATGGAGGCAGGATTGAACAATCAAAAGCCAAAAGCAAGAATTAAAGAAGGATATGAGTTTTAAAAGAAAAAAATGTAGGAAGAACGGAGGAACATACCAAAGATGGACGAAGGCAGAGGTAGGGATGCAACCATTGAGTGAAGAAGAGAAACGAATGGTGGATGGATGGACGGACGAAGGGGTTGAAGGATTATAGATAGCGGGAAAGAACAAGGAAAGAAAAACAGTCAGAATTCGAGCAGCTGTGTTGTCAGGTTTGTACCATACATAGCCTGAGAGATCGAGGGGGCCCTGGATGAACCCCTCTTGTGTCTAACCAGACTTCTATAAAGGGCATGCTAGATTGCTGTAGAAGCCCCTCAAAAGCTTGTAGATTTTCCCAGGAACTTTTATTAAGTGCCACCGCGATAAAGAGGCAGACAGACAGACAGAGACGGACAGAGATAAACATAACAAGACAGAGGGATAGGGACTATGAAAGAGAGACTTAGAAGTGGAGTGAAGGAAGGGTGGAGTTGTTCGGAGAGGATGTTATGCTCTCAGCCAGAGACAGCTTAAGTATGTCTCGCTGATGTTTATTGCTTTTATATAGACTCATGCATTATCAATGTCAGCCATCTATAAAATTGCATGCGTCTATATGAATATTTATGTAGCGCCCACACCACAAGCAGGCGAGTATACGTTCGCGTTGTCTGTCTCAAGCTCTTCCAACTCCCAACTGACTCGAAGGGAGCCATGCATGGCATACGTACTGTATACAATGTATACAAAGAGTTTCATACAAGGCTGGTGTATACACGTTGGTTGACTATGCGATACATTAATATATGGCTCATATTAAAATAATATCGATTTATTTGTACCGAATACTCGTAGCATGTAGCATCATCTATAATAGATTAAAGGCGCTGCTGCGCTGAGCCTGGCTTACTCATTCCTAGATGAAATTTTAAACCAAGAAAGCTTCATCGAAATTGAATGAAAAAATTAACTCACTGACTGTCTATTCGTCCACTGCCCATCCATCTACCCACCCGTCCAGACATCTATCCATCCATCTAGCTATCCATTCATACATACAGCCACACATCCAATTCATTCATCCATACATCCATACGTCACTCATCCATCATCCACCCACCCATGTCATACATCCATCCATCTATCCAACCCATACATCTATCCATCAATCTATTGTAGCTATTCATTCATACATACATGCATACATCCATCCATCCATCCATCTGCATCACTTGACCTAGATCTTACTCCACCCGATGCGGTCGTTCTATTCCCGTCGAAGCGGCGTCCATTGATCAATCTTCTTTTACCCTGTTTTTAACCGCTGCTGCTGTCTGCAGCCCATGCTCATCGGGCGCTGACCTAATTCTACTGCACCAACAACGCACATATATATGTGTGTATATATATGTATGCATATATATAGATGATATGACGCATATATAATAAATGAATGGGAATATTTATATGTGCAAGCGCTGATCACAGGAACAGAACACACGTGAAACAAGAGAACGCTGCATTCAGCCTCACAATAAATTATTATTTTCTCAACCATACTTCAAAGATGCTTTCACTCAAACCAGTCGCTTTCAATTTACCTTTATATATGTATCCAATCCATCAATTCATTCATACATTATACTTACATATACACACATCCATCCAATTCATCCATACTGCCTCACAGATTGGGCTCACAGTGGGCAAAACAGAAGGCTATGAGAGAAAATGTTCTGAGAAATCTTTCTGCTTAGAATAGCCTCAGATGATCTTCATTAAAACAAAGTCCATGCTGACGTTCTCACGCATCTTTTAAGATCTACAGAGACTGAAAACCTCACTATACAACGGAGCACCATAGCAATTGACCCGAACTTCCGCATCTGCTGTATTGTTTTGTAACACCGGCCACGTTCAAATCATGATATAATGGAACTATCCGAATCCTCACATCGTTCTGGATTCGAACCCTTGTTGCAACTGGAAGAGAGAATTCAACAACCCATGGTGCCCCTATACTCCCCTATAGGTTGGGATAACAAACGTCACAATAAAAATAGCGTCTGCCCCAAACGACACTATAATTATTATAGTAGAAACTATTGTCTCCGGATATCGATTATTCAAGTGCCTGACACTGACAGCTGCTGCAAGCAGAGGCTCTGGGCTAGGCTATAGACAGTATATAGGACTAGGCGACTTTAAAAACTAACGCAACACGATTTCTGCCAAGACCGCAAAGCCTACCCAGGACTATAATCAGGTCACTCATCTGGCCCATGCACGCATCCATCCATCCATCCATCCATCCATCTATCTATCCATCCATGTTTATTCATCCATCATTCATCACCCATGTTTATCCACCTATCCATTCCTCTATGCATCTATTTATCTGTGCATATATATATATATGCTCTCACCCATCCATCTATTAATGTATAGTTGTATACTCACCAATCCATATATGCATCCATCTATCCATCGAGTCAAGTTTGAATCTTTGATTCTTTATATTGCGACCAGTGCAAGGATTCCTGAACCCTACGCACTGTACACTGTACGCAGGTTTTATCTAGGGTCCCCACTCACACTGAAGTCACAAATACTTTGCACTAAATTTAAACATATATGCAGCATCGCCGGCAAGTGATGTCGATATTATTATTTCATTTATTGGATTTTGAGGCCCACACCTTCGGCGGAATCGCTGAGGACCTATACGCGCTTGCGTATTCTACGTCTATGCCTATAGACCTACTGGCGTCCCTGCTTGAAACCACTATGAACACAGATACATGATTTGATGGGAGAAAGGCATCGGTTACAAATGGATCGCACTCCCGCTAGAAGGGACACTCTAGGAACACGTGAAAGCGTAATTACCGAATAATGAGACTAATTACTAACGGCCTTAAGGAGAAACATCCTATAGTTAAAAGCACTAGGATGGCGTTAGATTGACTACAGGTGTACCGTGTATCACAACTAAATAATCTAAATCTAAATAATCCTTACTCAGAATCGGAAGTCTGAGGAAGGCAGTCTGGCTGTTTTTAGACAACAGACGTACTCCAATGGAAGCCCAGTCCAGATCAGATCAGTCCAGCAACAAAAAAAGCACGCCGATACCTAATAGAGATGTTGAAAACTGGGCCATCCATCCATCCATTCATCCATCTACCGATCAACGCATCCATCTATTAATTATCCATCCGTGCATCTACTCACTCATCAAGTCATCATGCATCTATCCATTTGTCCATCCATGCATCTATGCACCCATCCATGACGTGGGAGAGGAGACGGGTGACGCCCACTCGTCAATCCTCTGTCTCATGTTTGATATTGTATACTCTACACTCTACAATATCAAACATATAAAATCAGCTACACGTAACAGGTATACTCAACATACAGAGTCGTAAACATGCAAAAATCCACAAATTCGTCCATCCATCCATCCATCCATCTATCCATCCGTCCTCCTATTTCAGCAACAGCAACTCATCATGCAGCCCATCGACCCATCATCTGCCTCTTCCTCCTTCTTCTCCTCCTCCTCCTCCTCTTCGTCCTCCTCCTCCTCTTCGTTTCCGTTCTCCTACTTCACCTAATTCTCCCATAGATCAATATTTCTGTCCTCTGTGCTCCTCTCGATAGACTCGTGCAGAGGTCCATATATACAATACTATACACGTATATCACACGCCTGCAGTGATCACTGATAAGCCGCTATATGCAACACATGGGTGCAGTGTGTGGATATAATTATAGGCTAAATGTGATAAATGGATACTTATACATATGTATGCATATAAATAATAGTACCTATAGGTGCAATATTTATAGGGGCTATAATATACGACATTTACACACATAGGCCTATGCATACGTAGTTCTATGTATACACAGGATAAAAGACACATAGTAGGCCTACAATATTCATGCAGAGATCATCTAATTCCATTATGTTTAATGTATGTATTCAACGTATGCACAATGTTGCACATGGGTGTGTGCATGTGACGCCCATTTCGTAAACCGAGCAGCCCTAGCTGATTACATTTCCAGAGAGAAACGTGCCGCAAATAGGAATATTGTCATGACAGACAGACAGACAGAGACAGACACAGACACAGAGATGGAGAGATTGAACGACACTCACACTGATCAACAGTGAACTGTAGATGGCGTGTTGTATGCGATGCAATTTATTTCAGGCTGATTGTTGACCAATGATTTTAACTTGCTTTGAAGTCATGAATTTATTTAGCACCAGCTTATTTGGACCGATGTGGGTTGGTTGCTTCAAAATTACCCCAAGAGTCATTATAATTATGACTTGATTAGATTTAGAGAGATAACCATGTTGCAATGTATGTATGCATTTTGATATTATGTATGATCGTGTCCTCGTAAATTCAAGGGGTCTATTGTATGTATGTTCATGTCCCTATAGATATACATGTACATTGTTGAATTATGGCCTCTGAGTTCAGGCAGGTGTCCTGTAGTAGGGCCAGAATTCACCAGAGAAGGATTGTTCGCAGGTGCTTGGGAGCACGTGAGAAGGAACCATC
>JAQFXW010001817.1:0-14108 GCA_034693945.1 Dendrobaena attemsi
ACAAATTTGAGATTGGGCGATAGCTTGCAAGGTCAGATTGATCAAGGCCCTGTTTCTTGATACGAGGTCGGATGATGGCCCTTTTGTGTTGGTCAGGAAGAGTAGATTGAGATAGTGAGACATTGATGAGAAGAGCTATTGTAGGTGCAAAGACAGAGGATAGGGTTTGAGCAGCCAGACAGGTGCAGTGTCAAGTTCACATTGCTTAGTGGAGGAATCTGCAAGTATATAGTTGTATACATTCATCTGACCTCATAGGCTTGCATGCATTCTATAGAGAATTTGACACATTTCATGCATATTATAGATCTACATTACTCATTTCATACATAACCTACATAGGAATTACACACACATACATTCAGACATAGGCTACATTATTTAAATAACCGTTCGTATACATAGGTGTAGACTGTATATCAATCGGATTGATATAGCCTACACATGCAGACCTAGTGCATTATGCATAGAGCCTACATGTATACGACTACGAGTTGCCTCACTGGCCTATTATACAATTAAGGCAACAAGACTGGAGAAACACCTGATAATTTGACAGACATGAATTACGTATCTGTGACGACGGCAACGATGACGATGCTCTACGATGCATAGCAACCAAACGCCAATCAGCGACATTTCTCGGCATCGTTCGATGCAGCTGACAACGAGGGCGCAACAGGATTGGTCAACAGGCGTGGCCAAATATCAAATTAGGTTCCAGGAAGATCATATTAACTTAATGTCTCGAATAGCCAATGTGTCAATTGAGACGAACTTGTGCGTCACCATCGATGAGGTAAGTGTAGACCTAATCACTGCACTGCATTGTATAGGCTTTGTATAGGCTATTGATACAAGATGCTCGCACTCCTCCGTCGTTCGACTGAGCAAAGACATGCTCTCTGTTACGTTTGTCTATACTACAGCCATAATCTTAGCCTACATTTCACTGATTGACCCTTCGACCTGGAACAGTCCATAGCCTATAGACTATGCTGTCGGTCATTATATGGACGGTTGATTTCTACAACTTTTCTCCCGCTTTCCTCTTTCATCTTGCTCTATTTACTGCTCTGCAGGAATTTCGCCTCTAAGTATCCAATCGAAGCGACTCTATGTCTGAAATGAAAAAATGAATGAATACTTCAGTAGGCCTATAGAGTTGGACCTCATACTTAGTAGGCCTATTATAGATATAGCATATAGCCTCACTTAGCTCCGTTTCAGCACGAGGAACTATAACCAAATAAATATATTTCAGAATATCTGTAAACTTAGTTATCTTGAATAGGCCCGACAGTTCATGGCACAGCCAATGCATGGGAGAATAAGACAGCGAGAAAAGCTATCACTATACCCGCTGTTAATACTACACGCCAAGATCAAGCAAATAATGATGTCACATATAATATAATCTGGCCAATATACTAAATTGATTTTAGACAATACGAGTCTTCTATACACAGGATGCGAAAGGCAATACTGAAGAGTTCTTGGACGAATATGTCCGGCTGTCTGTCATCACCCACCTGTGAAGACCTCGGAATTCCGCCAACGAACAAATACTCGTTGAAAGAGACGCCAATCATCGGCAGATGCAGAACTAGGATCAAACCCGATCCACGCAATCCCCACCAGGGATGCTTCGACTCCACTCTACAGCTCTCAGTGGACTTTCCCGACACCCCCACAGCAACCGGACCCACTCCACCCGTTGCCCATGCTAACTACTGCAGTCCGAACCCCTATGGCTGCTACCCCACGGGTTACAGCAACTGTCATCTGGGTTTGGGTAGCTCCCCCACCGTCGTCGAGACCCCGATCTTCATTCACAAGCGCAACGAACGGGAACGGGAGAGGGTGAGATGCGTCAACGAAGGATACGCTCGACTGCGTCAGCATCTTCCGTTCGAGAATAAGGACAAGCGAGTGAGCAAGGTGGAGACACTCAGGTACGCCATCCAGTACATCAATCACCTTCAGCAGATACTTAGCTCGGCCAAGAATGATGCAGGGGCTGCTGCTGCTGCTGCTGATGCGAACGATTCCAATGCATCGATTGTCAACGGAGACTCTGGAATTGTATCCAAGAATTAAATCATCACGTATAGCAGCGTAGGTCGTCTTAAGTGCTCACAGTTCTTTGCGACCTCGGATGAATTTAAAGGAGAGAGGTTCGATGAATAGAATTTGATGTTAATTACATGTACTTATTGAACTATTGACTACACTTATTTAGAGAATTTGTTGAATGATTTATTTAAATTATCTCTGCTTATCAGAGCCTGTCGGATCTCATTAACAACTTCAAAACTCACTTGTACCACGAGCGGTGGAACGTGTGACAATCATCAATTCAAGTACGGTACCAAGGCTACTTAAGCAACCTACTTCGCCAGCAAATTCTTATCGCCTCAGATCTGTCCGTGTACTTTCCCCCTTTGTGTTTTGGACCCAAATGGCAAAAAATTTCAGAGGACTCTTACTCCAACTTTGATTAGTAGGCCTATATAATGATGGATCATTATGCCAAATTTGATGCTTTCATCTACCTGGTAACTATACTTTTTCACTAATTTACTTCATCCAGGGCAGCCATTTTGAATTTTTGTGTTTTGGACCAACTGGCCCAAAATTTCAGAGGGCTCCTACTCCAGCTTTGATCATAACGGATCATCAAGCCAAATTTTGTGCTTTTATCCACCTAGTAATAATAACCTTTAAAAATAACACTAAACCACCCCACTATCAAAGGCGTTGTCGAGAAAATCGGTTTCCGTATCCAACTATATTCGTGTTTCGCTCAGTTGCAAGATGTCAGGCAGGAAGACAGACAGATGGCTACGTGGGTAATAGGCCTATTTACAGTTTGAGCGGCGAGGAAGGTGAGGAGAAGACAGGGAATCAGGATAGGATTTGGTGAGAGAGTATTGTTTTCAGTTGTTAAGACCACGTGTCTTGGGGAAACTGCTAAAAGTGATCTTCTCGTGAGTTTGTAAGGGAGTCAGGCATATATCGTTGAAATTATACTGGCGATCGAGAGTTTATTCCAGACAGGCGGAACAGCTTTGGCGATAGAGCGATTTGCAAATGTTGATGATGAGGTGACGAAATGGTGGAGAAACCAGAAGAACCGATTGAGCTAGACCGTCAACGATTGAATCAAGAACTCACCAACAGCAACGATTGCCTATTCAACCTATCATAGCGGTCGTCCTCTTGCCTAGAGGCAGGAGATCTTGTTTTTTCTCCTTCCGGGCATTTGTTCCCCCCCGGAAATTGAGTGACTTGTATTTTAACTGATATATTATTTACGAATTTTATAAAACTATATAGCAGCACACAGTCTCTTCTCATTACATCCTACCAGAATAGCACAAATTGACCGAGAAAGCTACAGAAAAATATGTCTTCTATTCGTGAACATACGAAATAGAGAATTTGATGATTTGGTTTTACTAGCCTACTGGTCTTCATTACTAATACAAGACACTAACAGCCACTTTCTTGATATACTTTCACATCGTCCTGCTGAATTTTACCCTGACATTCATGAAGCAATTCTCGTCCTTTAACAGTAGGTCGAATGGCCATTTTAGTAGGTCTATATAATGCGTTGTGCCTTAACACGTTATGAAGGCGTTGTAAAATAAACGTATATACACTTTTTGAGGTATTATACATGGTGGTAGCTCACACCATTCAAAGGTTATACCAGATGCACCCACGGGTGAGAAAATCTCCAATCTTGAAGAATGTAATAGGGCCTAGCTTCAACCTATATAGGCCTACATTAAGATTGTCGACTGTACAATATTCATAATACAATTGTGACCACTTAGGATGTTGTAGAGTGTACATTTCTGCACATGTTGATGTATTATACATGATGGCATCTCGCACGACATCACACAAACATTATCTTACATCTGCGCCTAAAACGCGTATACAAGTGGTGTTGAGTCTACGGGCACCCATGTTCAAAGCTGTATAACTTCGAGGCGCATTCGCATATTTTAAAGGTTAATACACGATTTTGTTCAGAAATGGATGCTGAATCCAATGGTGTATTGCAAGATATGATACCTAAAGCCAAACACGAAGTTCAGGGGTACAACCGACCACCCCTCTGGTAGCGAACGTCGCAAAGAAGAGCTTAGTAATGTAATATAAATGTAATGTAAATCTTCGAAAATTTCTCAGCGCCCACAAAAGCCACGTCAGGGAGACCAGCTTATTCACCGGCACTATATCAAATCAAAACCGCAATAGCCAGTGTATATTTCAATAGTAGCCTGAGGCAGGGACGTCTATCCGCACTTGAAACGTTGGAGCAACTCCCCCTCCCCAATTCCTCTCTACTTTCTCTCCCTTTCTGTAGCCACTGTAGATCAGTGTATATTTCAACAAATAAACTTTAACAGCTACTGGAGCAATGTTTTTCACGACTAGGGGTCTCTGGGGAGCGCCTAAGCTCCCCAGTTGGATCTGGGGCCCCAGCCGACAATGCATTTTAGAGTATTTACTGGCAAGTGGAGTCCACTTTGAGCAATTCATTTGGGTCCTCCTAACAAAATTTCTTGCTCGGTATTATGCATGCCCTTTACTTAAGTAATGCATAGAAGTTAGACAATTATATGATATAAAATTTGATAAATTGGTGGTTAAAGCCTTTCCCCTAGTTTTAAAATGGAGAATTTGCTCCAAGGCTTCTACGGTGTAGACGCCCCTGGCCGGAGGGTTAGTGGTATTAATCACGGGCATAGTTTATGAGGGGCTAGGGGGGGCTGTGTCCACAAGAGAAGTTTGAAACTATCTAGCCCATGCGTTGGTTAGCCCCGACGAGGGTCCAGGCCTCATGGGCTAAGCAGAATAAGCACCCAATGTGACACAGAAGTTAAAGTACAAAGACTAAATGACTAAAAATAGTCAACTTTTTCCCCAACTTTAAGAAAAATTTCCACCCATTTTAATGTATTGCTCTCGGACAAACATGAGATACATGTAGATCGGCCTATTGCTTATGTGGGATGATCGAAAAGTAGAAAGCGGCACTGAATAACTTAACTGCAACTTAAGCTGGACTGAACATATCTCAATTATAGGAAAGAAACTTGCAAAAACATTGGAGTGCTCCTTAGGATCAGACACTGCTTGCCTTCATCAATATTACTAAATCTTTACTACACGCTCATTTTCCCCTACATTTCTTACTGTAACATTTCCTGGGGATCCAACTACCCTTCTCGACTGCATCATCTTTGCATATTGCAAAACCGGGCAATAAGAATAGTCAGTAAGGCTCACTGGAAAACCAATGCTAATCTACTCTTCTTAACCTATAAATGCCTTTCGTTACCTAATATAAATAAATTTCAGGTGTGTCTATTTATGTATAGATTCCATATGAACTTGTTACCAATAACCTTTAAATCTTACTTTACTACTGGTTCGATGTTTCATGAGCATCTTACTAGGAATGCCCATAAATATCGTAGTGATGCAGCTAATCTTAGGATTAAACAATTTTCAATTAAATGTATGGGCAATATGCTTTGGAATAACTTACCAGCTGATCTATGTAACTGTTCATCTTTCCATGTGTTTTATGCGTCGTTTAAAAATAATTCTATTAAACTCTGAACCTTGACCTTATGACACTGATTACATTGATTGGCTGAATTGCGTTGATGGCATTTTTGACCTCACCTGTAAATATTGATTGTTCACTGATGATATTAATTATCTAGAAAGCTTGGTTGAGCATATTGTTCCTGCATGGTGATTGCACATTTGACATGCTTATATTTGCTGCATTTGGTAGTTATAATCTGGTTTTATCTTAGGTTTCACTTCTCAATACAATTATCTTCTTCTTTCTTTTTTATCCTTCAATTAGAACTTTATCTAAGTTCACTTGCTCCCCATCTGGTTTAACATTTTTGCAGTGTTGCCCGAGTGCTAGCGAGATTTTCCCTTCTGGGGAACCCAATTTGGGATTCACTTTACCACTAATTAATAACTAAGTTCACTAATTAATTTGCTGTAATTATAATGTTTTGTTATGCTCTGTTTGTTTATCTTTCTGTTCGCTTGGTTTGGTATTTTGCAAATAAACAGATGCCTGTTTATCGGAATGGGTAACAAGTTCCTATTTCATGTTTATGGAAATGAAATGGGTGACAATATAAATGATCTGTTGTCCTTCCCTATGTACTATGTTGATGTTGGATAACAGTAAATGATTGATTGATTACTGGCAGGTCTTGCTTATTGGAATTAAGCAATCAGAGATGAATAGAGTGCCTAATGACATAAAAGCTACAATGCTGCATCATAAGATACACATCATCTGCTTAGCATGCCAGACATTCAGGTCAATTTAGGCTGCACATAATCCTCTTACCAAAAGAGATGAGAAACGAAATGCAAGAAACGTACCCATTTCAAGGTAGTCCTCAAAGAGACCCATGGGTGGATAATCGAGAAGATCGCTGTCCAGTTCACACTGAGGATGACGTGATTTATCCGAAGCCTTTCTCTGAGATTTCTTCTTACAAAACCAGTTCCCGATCTTCCCTGACGCATACCAGTTCATGATCTTCCTGGAGACAAATGTTCACAATTTCATTTTCAGACATATTAAGGCAAAAGATGACACTTTAGATGGCTGATAATAATCCCAATAAACTTAGACATTGTTTGTGAAGAAAAACCTGTGTAAATGACTCTATATTATAGATATGTCAACAGGTGTTTAAATACAGCCTGAGGGTCGAAGAATAACAGCTGGATTCTTGTTATTCAAAGTCTGTTGAGCTGCAAAACTACTCACAAAGTCACAATATCATTCAGGTTACCCATATACCAGCAACAGTAATTCTTATGAACTCTTAAAATAAAAAAAAATGCCATTCTGTGTTTCCTATTGATTGGCAACTGTTGACTGCAAAAATTCTGAAGTCAGCACGAACTGAAAGTCCTTGTATTAAAATACAGTCGTAGGAATCAGCTGTTGACTGAAAATGGACATGTATGTTGAGTCAGCTTACGGCCACATGAGCTCCTGGAAGTTGTTCAACGCCTGTTTTCCAACCATTACGATGGCAAGCTGTATGCACAGTTCAATCAGGCAACCACCAGGATCACACTAAACAAATAAAAAACCAGACAATCAGTCAATTGTCCCCATACATCCAAATCAAACAAGTGTCTCAGCAAACAGGGGTACGGATCTGGGAAGGACCTGTTGAGAAATTATTTGGCCAAACACAATCATAAATTGTTCAGTAATTAGCATACAAATAGGCTCATTTTGATCTGCATTATGCAAAACTCTATGTACACTGTACAGTGAAGTTATGATTGAGTAATGAGAATTTATGACTGGCTTGTTGCTGGCACAGCCATATGACTGGCTTGCTGCTGGCACAGCCATTCGACTTCACAGTGAAAAATGGAAAGTTTGAACTATTATTCTAAAATTGCAATCTCTAGACCAAGTGTCACGAGTCACATAGATGAGACAGTCGCTGCCTGCTCTGACTCCCATCAAGCCCTGCGCATTCTTCGATCACACGGATTACCATCCAGAGCGCAGGAACTAGTAACCGAAGCCACTTTAATAACTAGACTCGTTTATGCAGCGCCAGCCTGGTGGGCCTTTTATGTCTGCGGACGATCGCTCAAGACTTGAGCGTTCCTTGGCAGAGCTAAGCGGTCTGGGTACCTAGTCTCTAACACGACACCAATCAATGAAAGGTCTCGCTGGCTGAGAACCGTCTCTTACAGTCCTCCGCCATCTCTTCCCCTCTGGTTCAACGGCATTATGGCCTCTGCCCGCGAGCACATGACTTTGCCTTGCCGCCTCGAGATGATAGGGATTTTGTTGCGAGAGTCCTTTTCAAGCGCATAAACAAATTTGTACGACCAACTGACCAATAAACTCATACCTAATCTTGCATTATAACTCGTTAACAGTGCATGTATGTTGCAATGCGATGCGTCATCCTCCTATTCAATAAACGAATATCATTATATATACGTTCTGGGCAGAAAAATGTCAACGGCGGCCACTGGTCAGAAACGGCGTGCGGGTCAGAAGTTTGAAACACCTTTTATGAATAATACAGGTCTTATAGGAGCAACAAAATTGTGAATAACCAGCCAGAACAGTTTTACAATTCTCTACAGCTTGCCCGATCAATTAACCTTAAACACGAATCAACCAGCGGCAGCAAACTCAGCTTCAATGCCACTGGCACCAATTAGTAGTTTATACTTTAATACATGACTAAATACAAGTCTAGGCCATGTAGCGTGTGATGATGAAGTGGGATAGTGGTCGCCTTGCGTCTGAAGGGCCGCAGGTTCCATTCAGACCTAAGAAACTGCATAGGGACCTTGAGCAAATCCTTCAATCACAAGTGCTCAAGGTGCTTCGACGTGTAGACTCCGACACACCTCCGTGCTGTAGTTGGGAGTAGTTTACTTGAAATGGCTGTAATACGCTGTATAGAAATAATATGCATAAATAAATAAATGACACATATTGGCAAAGTGTAATACCATACTGTGGCTATAGAAGGTTTAATTTAAAATTTCTCTAAGCATTTAAGCTTGTCCATGTACCAGCTGAACAGCGAAAATCGACAAAAGCAAAATCACAAAGTACAGAAATCTTAAGAAACTGTATACAATGTGTAAACAGAATATCCTGACTCCTGAGCTCCCATTGTTCATCAGATCAAGTCATGCTTGTTTTTAGTAGAGCAAAATCATTCCAAAATTTGTTAATTATGAACCAAATCTTTTGACCCAACTTGTTTAACCAGTTCAAAGACAGTCTGTTTGTTCCTAAGCAATGCTAAACAATACTGAAGTGTTCAGATGACCAAACACCTAGCAAAAATTGTAATCTCTGAAGAAGAATTTAATGCTAGTCGTTATATTGTTGTTAAATAATCTTATTCACGGTGTTGTAAAATTGTAAATCATCTTAAATTTCATAGTATAACATAACAGATTTGTTATTTCCTTCCACCTGTGCTCCAACTGGAAAATGGACAAATTCTCAAATTCTGGATGTTTCACCCTATAACTTAGTTGATCTCCCCAGTTCAGGTAGTACCAACTTCTACCACTAGGCCAACAGCGCACTTATTTGCTGATACTGCCTGATAGTCTTATGATCTAAGAGTTTTTAAAACCTGCAAGATCATTATGATAAAGAATTGCAAATTCATGTAATAATACATTCTTCAAACGACAATAAATAACAATCCCTTAATTTGTAACCAATGTTTGCATCAAACATTCAAGCTCTTTGCTTAACAATCAACTTAATCACAGGCGAAAACATACACTAAAGTTACTACATCTGACTATGTTAATTAAACGCATCGTGCACTCTAAAATAAACCCTTTTGGTCTGAATTCGTTACTTCAAGAAGCAGTGGCAGTGGTTAAGCTGACATGTGCAAAGACATAGGAAAGCGCAAAAAAAAACAGATCTCAAGCAAAGCTAGTACCTCGATGTGTTAGATTACCAATCCATGTTAGTACATGACATTCACAAGACAATACAAAACAAACGCCGCATGGTCATGAAGTTATGCGTACAACTTCACACCGAAGTGTTCTTGGAAAAGAATATATTTGTCAGTCCATAGAACAGATGTCTAATAACCTCAAAGACAAAACGCCTCTGAGTAGAAACCTTGAAGGGGCACTATATAAATTTTGATTGATTGATTGAAGACGGCCATAGCAAATTCCATTTATGCTTTAATTCAATTCATAGAAGTTAGAATCATAAAATTCATGATCTCTCATCTTCTAATCTGTCTTTAGAATATAAACCGACCAATTTAATCAAGAAATAAAATTATTTTATCGATATTCCTTGAGATTATGGAAATTATCATGCAGTAGTTAGTTAGGAATCAAAAATAAAGGTACAACTACCATTAAATTTATAATATTTCAAGACCATCTCGTATTCTCATTGTGTATAAAAGTTCCTTCATTTGCCCCTGTACTGGCTTCCTGCTCCCAGTGTAATGTAAACAAGTATTATCATATAACACCCCAGTGACTGGGTTCTGACAAAAGTGATGCTTCTGAAGTAGCTATGCAAATTATGTCTCTAATCCTATGTGTTTTACAGTGCGAGAGATGTTAATTGACATCGTGAATCGAAAACTTGTGTATTTATATAATATAATTTCTCCACATACGTATGATCTCTACAGATTCTCAACTGTTTGACATGCACTTTTAGCATAGGCCTACTCTTGTCGTTAAGTGTTAAACTGGCACACTCAGCATTACAACGTAAGTCACAGTGTCAAAACATTATCTATCAGCTCAGTTTAAAAGTTATTTTATCAAATGAAAGAATTAGTAGCAAGTTCAACTTGAGCAAAGTTCAATTACCCCAATTTATTAAGAATAAGATTACTATTATTAAGGCAGATGAAAACGCTATCATGTATCAGGCAAACAATAGTGAAGCAATTGGAAAGGACTTCCATTATACAACACATGCCAATAAGCCAAGAAACGCAATCCACCTCCTCTGCCCTGTAGCCCAGACGATAGTCATAGTTGCCTGGTCGGCCTCCAATTCTACCCATAGAGAAGAGATCACACAAATGAAAATCAATTTGTATATCAACGATTCATAACATTTACAGAGTTGTTTAATGTATTATTTTCACATATCAAATAATTATTAAAAAATACTCAAATTTAAAAACCATCACCAAGAGTTGATTAGCCATTGTCCATCTGATTCAATTAAGTTTAAGTAATAATGCTACAAGCATAATTTGAACAACTATGCAGTTAACATTAATTGTAATCTGATATCTAAGAAGCAGCACTTCATGAAAAGAATCATCATTGATGCGCCTCACTCAAACCAAATAATACAGAGCTATCGACTATTAGGCACTTAATAAGCGCAGGTAGACTCTAAGTGGAAACGCTAAAAAATGCCCAATGTTGATAAAAACTCAACTTGCCGAAGCGCATACATACAACGTGCGTCAATGAACGAGTTTGGCGTCACCTAGCAAAGCACATGATTTAAGCACATAACTAGATACAGCAGGAATACTGAGCTGCAATACCACTCTATTTACCGGATGCAATCTGGTAAATGTAGTAAGAAAATAGCCATTAGTTCAGATGCGTTCTGCAGTTTAGACACCAAGCAATACAAGAAAAACTATTTTGTAAAAGACAATTGATAGACAGTGTGGCCAAACATAAAAAACATAAAAGATTCCAAGCTTGGCATTTAAAACCAAATCGGTCAAAAATCATCCTATAAATGAGTTTCCCAATAACAAATTAAACAACACACATATTTTATTTACTTGCCTTCCTTTGAAGAAAGCAATGTAGAAGATTGAGGCGTAGTAGTTGATGAACTGGAAAACGAACATCTTAAAGATGAAGCTGTCTTCGTATTCAGAATCTGTTCGTCGATATTCTGTAATGAAAATCAACATAAGAACATAAGCAAGCGTAAAGAAGCAATAATAGAATGTTTGAGCTGAAAGAATTTAAATGCTATTGAGATTCGGTGACTTTAGTGGCAATTTTCTCTAGAGAACATCATAAAAAGAATCCTAATGTAGAAGATCCAAACTCACTAAGCTAAGTCATGTACTTTTTATTTAAAAAATATGTTAAGTTATAGATCAGTCATATAATAGTGGCCATGATTTCTAAATAAATGCAAATTCCAGATCTTATTCTCCAAGCAAGTTACCTATCTCCTATTTACTTTTATTTTTAGACATTTAAACACAACAAGAAAACTCACCCAGATCAGTCAACCAGATAGCAATCTTCTGATAAAGCTAAAGCAAATATGACAAAACCATAGATTTCCATTGCAATCTAAGTAAATATGTCTCCTATTCACGTGACACCATTATAACCATTAACAGGACACCATTATATCCTGTGTCTTTCTAATCTAAGCAAAGGGCACAGACAGTATTTACATTTTCTCTATATAAAATATGTTCAGGGTTAGAAGTATTTTCATCATCATCATCATCACCATCTCTTTTGCTGCATCTACTTACATTTACTACTACTCTTCAGTTTTCAATAGCATACCATACACAAGACACACTAAGTTTAGTTAAAGTCTATTGCATAAATTAGAACTAAATGAAGAATAATAACTGAATAAGCTGAGTACAGACTCTCTACTGGAAGATAGACAACTCACAATATTGAGAAACGTGATAGCGATTAGACAGAGAATTCCCGCCGTGATGGTTGTGATGATCTTGGCATTTGCACGAAGGAGGCTGTCTGGAGCCACGTAGAGAACAGACAGTACAATGATGCGGTACATGATCACTCCAAACAATGCAGCCACAACACTGCACACCTGCAACAAATCACTCTAGACTTGAATAAATTACAAAATATTAGAAATATTTGAATCAGTGAAAAGGTTTTAGCTGCTTCAATGAAGCTGTTGATATGAAGCATATGTAATATGCAAAATAAGTTTAAGAATAGAATTGCAGTCTACAAGCAAACTGTAACAGCTTTCATGAGGAAATGCCAGTGACTTAATATTCTTAGCTTTGGTTTGTGACTCTACTAACCACAAGAATTTTATTATAATTACATAGACTACACTTTTGACTCGCGTACAGCAACATTTCCTGCGGTATCAGATGAATTATGGCACTATATAAATAAAACTAATTATTATCACTCAAAACATTATTTACTAGAATTTTTAATTAGGACTAATTAGGTGAATGGGTAGTATCACACTTGTAAGGGGCCACATATGGTTCACAAAACTTTGCAAGTAAATATATTAAAATACACAGAACCTCTGATTACTTACTAGCAGATTAGAGGTAAAATGCGAATATAGTTTCACGAAAATGATACTCTATAAAACGGCATGAATCTACAAACATCTTCGACTATTGCTCCAAGGTCAGTGAAAGAAGTTTATATGACAAATGACATCTACATTGTTCAATGAACTCAACAGCAGGTAATTAGTCCTTCTGGAATGTCCAGCTGACCAAAACAGCAGCGGTTTAAGGTCTATGAACCAGCAAAAACTTCTCTAACCCACCATAAAAAATACAACAGCAACAGAAGTGCACTGGCGCGGAGCCTTCTTAAACCATGGAAGGTACGGTTCTTCCACCTGGAAAACAAGAACATAAACTCACTTTCCAACCATATTAGATTACTTCAAGCAACAAAACTTCACTCTAAGAAAGATGATCAGCTTTTCAACACTTCAATTCAAATTCAATTCAACTAGTTTTATTGTTCACGTTCTAAATCATCAAGATCAATATATCCAGCCGAACAATTGCAAGTACATTTATCATCAATTAAGAAAAATTCCTCTAAAGAAATGATCTCCCACCATGAGAATAACAACAAACATGGGATTAAAAAATATTACTGTAAGTAAACAGCCAAAAAGCAGCAAAATGGTGACCTACTTGTGTCACAGGATTCTTCTTGCGATCTTTGACCTTGACCTCAAACTCTGGTCGAATACGTTCCTCCTTGTCAAAGTTGGTCATATCCCAGTTGTACTGATGGACTGCTTCCTGCCTCTTCCAAAAGTCGAGAAAAGCAGTTGCTGAAAATGTAAATCAAATGAAGAGCCTCAGAACGTTCGCAAAAGTTGTAGAACCCCATAATTACAACGCAGTACACACGCAATGTCGTGCATGCATGAAACTAACTAACTAACAAGAACCTAAGGCGCAATGCCCGTTGGTGTCTGACGTCATTTCTCTGACTGAGTCTGTTTTTCGTCATGTGACCTATCTTCTGCTGCTCCACACCATTAATATCTTTGAGCAGCTGGACCGCTTGTCATGGTTGAAAAGATTATAGGAGAACAGGCACAAAGGACAACCTGGGTCAACGCCTGTATGTGTCCAATGCCACACTCGTAACAACTCTCTCCAACCGTTTGTCCTGTTTAAGCCTCTGCAGGTCTGCTCAACATCATAACATCTTGGAGCATAGCTGGGTCACTGCTGGTGGCTCTTTGCGGATTTCATTCGTCTTGGTTTTTTACT